>ML272585.1:0-12059 GCA_005239495.1 Nicotiana undulata | reverse complement strand
ATGAATATTGGAGTAAATTGTGTGATTGAACTAGTAAAGCCTCGGGTAGAGATTATCTTCAAGAAATTTCGGAATCCGGGCACGTGGGCCTGAGGGCATCTTGGCACTGAGCGGAGTTGGGAAATTATATAATCTGAATTTTTAGCAAATATTAGAGTATATTTTCATTGGTTTGTCGTTATATGGATAGTTTGGGGGCGTTGCGCATCCGTTGGGGTCGTCGTAGGGGCTCGGAAGCCGGTGATGAATCTTCAGAGCTAGGTGAGTCTCCTTTCCAAGCTTGTAAGAGGGAATTGTCCCCATAGGTACCCTACATGCTATATGTAGTTGTCTGCGGGGGCTACAGACGTACCAAGTGACGAGAATCCGTTCGTAGCGACTATTATTGTTATGTCCGGGTAGTTAGGACCCACACCATGCCTTGCATTCTCCTTGTAGCAACTTATATGTTATGTTATGAGATCCTGTTATATGTGGTTTGTTTTTCTGAGACTTATGGATTTTAAATCGTATAAGCGGAATTGTTTTACGGAAAAATAATATGAAAATAACTGTTTTACGGGAGATAATATGAAAGGAAGTCGTTTTATTGTAAATGAAATGAAAGGAACTGTTTTATTGAAAACAATACGAAGGAAATTGTTTATGGAAAATGTTTATGAAAAGAAAAGAGAATTGTGTGAGCATAGATATGAAGATCCAGTATGTATATAATTGAGTCAGCACACGAGTCGCAGGTATGATTCACGATCGTGGATTAGCTTATATCTATATCATGTATCGAGTCAGCACACGAGTCGCAAGTATGATGCGCGACCGTGGGTCATCTTATTACTATATCGAGTCAGCACACGAGTCGCAGGTATGATGCGCGATCTTGGGTCAGCTTATTACTATATCAAGTCAGCACACGAGTCGTAGGTATTATGCGCGATCGTGGGTCAGCTTATTACTATATCGAGTCAGCACACGAGTCGCAGGTATGATGCGCGATCTTGGGTCAGCTTATTACTATATCAAGTCAGCACACGAGTCGTAGGTATTATGCGCGATCGTGGGTCAGCTTATTACTATATCGAGTCAGCACACGAGTCGCAGGTATGATTCGCGATCGTGTGTTAGCTTATGACCTCAATCCTTATGACCACCCTTATTGTCACGACCCAAATCCTAATTCAAGTCGCGATGGCGCTCATCAACGGGGTTAGGCAATCCGATATAACCTTCACTAAGTGATACCCTTCCCATTCGGTCAAACAAATCAATAATTACCAGTTTAAAACAACTAATATGATACTAGCCTTGAATGAAGGTAAAATCATAGTAAATACAAGGCTGAAATAAAACATATACATAGATACAACCCAAAACCCAAAATATATATACCGCGTGTGTGCCAGGAATTAGTGTCACGAGTGTCATGGGCAAATACTGAATATACAATGACTACAATATATACAGAGTCTCAGTCTGAATGAAATGGACAGAGAATATAACAAAAGAACTCCAGGGTGCTGCTAGGAAGTCGCCGGGAAAGCAGCTCACTGTGAAGTATGACCACGCTATCAATATCTAGCACCGGCCTGATAGCCAGACATACCAGCCTCCGGACCTGTACAGTCAAGTACAAAAAGGAAAAGAAAGTGCAACATGAGTACATATATATAAATATGTACCCAGTGAGTATCCCGTCTAAACTCGAAGAAGTAGTGACGAGAGGTCGACTAGATATTCACTAAGGTCCAGCAACATAATATAGAATGAGATAAGGCTAAAGAAATAGGCATGTGAAACAGTAAGCAGCAAGTATATGAACACATAATGTAACACAAGTAAGAGCACCAAGTACCAATTCCTCTTATTCAACAATACCTTGCCAATACTGTCACATGTGAACCAGACTCAAGTGTACATATGCCGACATGGACAAGACAACCGGCCGGAGTCATAAGGTAGGTCATAAGGACTGAGGTCATAAGCTCCCCACGATCGCGAATCATACATGCAACTCGTGTGCTGACTCGATAGTAATAAGCTCCCTACGATCGCACATCATGCCTGCGACTCGTGTGCTGACTCGATATTAATAAGCTCCCCACGATCGCACATCATGCCTGCGACTCGTGTGCTGACTCGATAATAATTAGCTCCCCACGATCGCGCATCATGCCCGCGACTCGTGTGCTGACTCGATAGTAATAATATTCACATATAGGTACCTACGGGTACCGACTCGACCGTGATCTCAACAGGATTGTGTCAATATCATATCACTGATGGCCAATTAGGATTTACATCATCATATTTTTACCTCTCCGATGTCATTTCAACAATAAACCCAATTTATAATACATACAATGGTTCAAATTAGGCACGAAATGGCATGCTCGTGGGTCTTACGGCTACCAGACATAGCAATATAGTCGCCACGTACGGACTCTCATCACTCGGTGCGTACGTAGCCCCCAAACAAGATCACATAGCAAACAAGGTTACCTAGAGGGACAATTTCCCTCTTACGAGGTTAGAAAGGAGACTCATTTCGACGAAGCACTCCTCGGACCAAAGACCAGATCAAGAATGCGCTCAAAGCTCTGAAACTACCCTCGACGGCTCACAACTAGCCAATCATAGCATAATTGAATCAATTTATGCTCCAAGAATAAGAATTAACAAGAAGTTCCAAAATATAGTATTCTTGAAGGTTTTTTGAAATTTCGACCCCGAGCCCACGCGTTCGGATTTTGAAAATTCTCGAAGAAATGAATTACCCGAAGCCTAAGGATCGTAATTACCTAATTTATTTAGGAATTCATGGCTAAAAAGGGATAATTCACTAATGATCAAAGCCCTAGGAATTTCTACCCAACGTTTCCCATGATTTTGATATTTTTAAGAACAAAATTAGTTGAATTCCATGAAAAATTGATAATTTAGAGAAGAAGTCACTCACCTTAGATGATAGTGGCTTTGGACAGGCATTTCCCCCCCAGCTCTAAGATGCTTCAATGGAGTTTGGAAATTGGAAATGAGGAAGAAAGCCCGTAATTGGGCATTTAAATACTACCCAGGAAAACCTTCACTGCGATCGCGGAGAACAAATGACCCTGGCCCTCGAGAAGCACTATACGATCACATAGATGGGACATGCGATCGCGGAGGGTGGGGAGGTAGTCTTATGCGATCGCAGGAGTGAGGTCTGCGATCGCAGAGAGGAACAAGCAGTAGGGGGTAGGTGACTTGTGTGATCACAGGAGTGAGTCTGCGATCGCAGAGGGTTGGGAAGGGGACCATATGCGATCGCGGAGTGATGTCTGCGATCGCAGAGAACATTAGATGGCCCAGCATAATTACTTCTCTTTGATCGCATCCCTGCTTCTGCGATCGCAGAGAAGGAAACCAGACAGAAAATTTCTATTTTTTCTAACTTAGCTCCCGGGGGTCTAAAACACACCCGAGCCCCCCCGAGACCCCGTCCAAAAGCACCGGCAAGTCTGTATTCGTGATACGGACTCGCTTGAACTTGAGAAACATGAAAAACAATAACAGAACTCAAAATTCAACCCCAAAACCAAATTAATCAAACTTAAGAACTTTGAAATTCTAGAATTCATTACATTGCGCCGAACGGGTCTATACTACTCGGAATGACCCCAAATTTTGCAGACAGGTCATAAATGACTATACGGAACTATTGCCGGCCTTGGAATTCCATTCGGACTTCGATAGCATGAAGTCCTGTTCCAGGCCAAATTCTAAACTTAAGGAAATCCTTATTTCCATTTCGAGCGCCGAAACGCTCCCCGGTCATCAGAAACCCGATACAAACATACGCCCAAGTCCGTAATCACTGTACGGAGCTAGTGGAGCTGTCAAAACTCGATTTCGAGGTCGTTTGCTCAAAATGTTGACCAAAGTCAAACTTGGCCAAATAGGCCAGCCTTAAGGAACCAAGTGTTCCTAAACCATCCAATTCATTCCCACATCTGGAACCACCCGCTCCCGCGAGTCATAAAGCACTAATAGCCACTATGGAAGGTTGCATTTAAGGAAAAAGGACCCTAATACACAAAATGACCGGCTGGGTCGTTACACTTATGACTCCGGCTGGTTGTCTTGTCCGTGTCTGTATATGCTCCTTGGGTTCTGGTTCACTTATAATTTGATAGTCAGACATTGGTTAAGAGAAAATTATAGTACATTGAGGTTCATTTTCAGTTATTACCTGAATTTCCTTATTTGATATGCACTTGTTGCTTACTGTCCTACCTGCCTACTGCTTTTGCCATATCCTGTCATATATTATATTGTCTGACCTTAGTGAGTGTCTAGTCGACCTCTCGTCACTACTCCTTCGAGTTTAGACGGGATACTCACTGGGTACATATATGTATATGTACTCATGCTACACTTTCTGTGCATTTTGTTGCACAAGTATCTTATAGTACAGTGATCGATTTGGGAACTTATACGGGCTGCATTCATCTAGAGGCGTTCCACAGCCGCCGGAGTCTCCCTTCTGTATACTTACATTTTATATTTATTGCCTTTGTCCAATTTGTTTTTCGGACAAACGTTGTATATTTATATAAATTCTTAGAAATTGCTCATGGACTTGTGTCACCGGGTTCTGGGGATGTCTTGGTATTTTTTTTTTTGTATTAAGTTGGTTTCTTGCCGTATTTAAATTACGAAATTTATTTATTTAATAATGAAAATGCAAGAAGAGGCTTCGATTCTAAAATGTTAAACAGGAAAGTGTTCCAACTGATTAAGGGGTCGGCTTGCCTGACAGTGGTGTCCGGCGCCATCACAACCCATAGGTTTTGGGTCGTGACAACGTGGTATCAGAGCACTAGGTTCCCTTAGGTTTCACGAGTCATGAGCAAGTCTAGTAGAGTCTTGCGGATCGGTACGGAGACGTCTGTACTTATCTTCGAGAGGCTACATGGATGTAGGAGTACTTCCCTTCTTGATTACTCATCGTGAGATTTGATTCCATTAAGGCTTATGCCTATGATTCTTCCTACTCAATCTTATACGTCGCAAAGCTCTTGCTATGATTCGAGGAGTTGAGGAATTGAAATGGTGCTACGGATATGGTGCGAGATGTTTTCTATGTGCAGTTGGTTGGGCCTGTTGTTGTTGCCCTACAGAAGAATAATATGTTGTTTCAGCTCAGTAATTGTGTTTCTGAGGACTTTAAGGCCATGATCAGGTTGTTATGATGCTTACGATTGGACATCGCGCGGTGTTGATAGAATGGTAGGATGCTTGCTCATATGTAGGGGCAATGAATGACTTGAAGGGAGGTCTTCGCAGGGCGTGGTTTCGAGATTTCAGTATTTTAGTTCCGACGGAGGAAAGGCACTTGGACTATGAATGGTCCGGTTTGGATTGATAAACTAGTAAGCTTGGTGCTATCGAGCAAGGTGGAGTATTCACTTGTGTTGTGGTATCGTCGTTTGATCGAATATGATATGTTAAATTTGCCGGTGTTATAGCTCTTAGGTCGCATGGGATTAGAGTGCTGTGAAGCGGTGTTGAAGAAGCGGTTGTCATAGATCGTGGTGTGTAGTGGTTCAGAATTGAACAGTTACCTCTAATGAAGGCAGCCCGAGAAAGATGATCTTCGGAGAGTTTGAAGTTTTGATGATCTGCTGGCTCAAAGAGCTACAAAGAAGGATGTTGAATTAAGGACGCAATTGAGAAACACACGATGAAGGAAGATATGTGAAGAGTGATAGGTGGTGGTTCCATTTCAAAAAGGCCAGTCGTAAGGAAAGGAAGTCGGGTAGTGCTTAAAGGAATGAGGTTAACCAAAGTGGGGGAGTCCCACCACCTACAGTTGGGTTGTGGGGTTGTGTCCTCATGGAGTTGTGGATTGTCGGCATATTGGAAAGTTGTTACAGCTAAGGGAAAGGAGTAAAGCGGTAATTGAGCATGGCATTCGATAAATGTGTGCGAAGTTGGTCCTATTGGACCAGGGTTAGGCTTTGAAAGATTAAAAATTTGTGCTTAAGGCATAGGCAAGTTGTAAAGGTAGCGAATCAGTCACCTGCTCCGTTTAAAGGGTGTTCATGTGCTAGGAGAGCCTTGGGGTTGATTGTATTCGGGGCCAGTCAGAGTGGGTGACTCTCAGTAGTGGTCCTAATGAATTCGAAAGTTAGAGAATGCGGTGTTTAAGGGTTTCTGACAACAGTATAATTAAGAATCGAGCTTCTGTAGTATAATATCTAAGAGGAAGGTAGATGGTTGGAGTGTTCTACGTTATTTCAGCACGCTAGATAGTATCGGAGGAGTGAGAGAAATAGACTCCAGGTTGTAGAAAGATTATCAGGAGGTTGTGAGACGGGTTGCGGGATATAGGCAGCATGGTCTCGTGAATCAAGGTCACTCGGGATGAGTGAGGGTTGAGCTGCTATGAGTTGAAGGAAGTTACTATTATCTTCGAGGCAATTAAAGATGATTAAAAGAAGAAAGATTGGTTATCCATGGGTGAAATGGCACAAGTACGGCAGTGATCAGTTCCTTCAGCATGTTTGAGTATGTGTATGGTCTGTGCAGGTATGTGCGGGGCCCGTCGGCCATCGTAATAGATTTTAGTTGGAAACATTCAAGTGCTATGGACTGTCAGGTGTAGGCGGGTCCCGAAAGGGTTATGGTGGTTCAGACCACTACTTAAGGATTTGCATGTATTGTGATTGTGAGAGCTCACTTGTGTGTTGTTATGGTTCTCATGAATTGAAGAAAGTAAAAGGTTCCTATATGTGATGAAGTGTTCAACATGTTAGTGGTTCAGGAGTTATGATGGAACTTCCTATGCTATTCCATATTGGCATGTTATGTGCAATAAGCGGTATGTAACTGGAAGTAAGAATCGAGGTTGCGGTTCGGTGTTAACAAGGATGTCATGAGCTCAGGGGAGCAAGAACAAGGGATTTGAATGTCTAGAATAAGCTGATGTTGTCTTCAGTGTCACCTGAGATTGGTGTTTGGTGAAAGAGACTTGGTATCTTAATTACGGGTCCTTGAATTGTTTTACAGCCTTAGGATGGTCGGTGGTATGGATGTGCATACTTGTTGCCTTGTGTGGAAAGTCGTGGGAGTGTGACCACGGGAAGATTGTGTAAGCGTGACTTGTAGTCACCTGATTGATTGCAGATTTAGACTAAGTATAAGGAAGTATAATATTGCTTATTTGAGAATATATGCCTTAAAGGTGTTCGATCCAGTTAGTTGCGGATTTTGGGGTGTTTATCCCGGCTATGATGGTTGTTCTTGTGTGTTATGAGAAAAGAAATGGGTTGTTATGGACCCAGGTAAGTCTACCAGCCTAGTTCCGTGCGAACAGAATCGGCTTGAAATGAATGAATGGATTTAAACAAGATTATGGGCTTCAGGCGAGTCAGATTGTTCATTTCAGTGTGGCGCTCCTCGAGGATGGGATATTAGAATATCATGTGTTGTTCCTCCTTAGTCAAATCCATGTGATATTGTTATTGTGCCGTCCGAGTTGTGAGACGGCTTGATAATTTCTTATGTGTTGAGATTCCGCGTAGTGACGAGGTTATGTGAGCAAGATGGCTCCTGAGATTCAGATTACATATCACACCTCATTCGTGCTGGAGTTTTGTAGCATATGGCTCTATCAGTCTCCCCAGAATGGTATTATGCACTTAGCGTGCTTGTGACCGATATTCAGTGATTTGTAATAGTGAGCAATTCAGCTCCGTGTATATTTCCTTATGTAAATCTTATGATGGGATCGGGTGGCACGCCGCCACGGGTATGTTATTTGGATCGGGTTGCACGCCGCAACAGTGTGATGTTGAGCAAGGCTCCTGTATTTATTTTCTTGTGTTTTACTTCGTAATTTTCTGAGGAAAGTTCATATTAGTTGCATGAGTTGAGTAGTCCCTTCCGGAGTCATTTCCTTATGTGTCGTGTTCGAATTGTGGCCTATTGGCGCATTGTGGCATCGTGTGAGGCTAATGGCCGTGTTTGGGGTGATTGGTTGTCTGAGCAGTTCATACTGGGTGAGACGAAATTTATAAATCTGGGATCGGTGTGATAAGACTATGCAAGTATATTACAGGACAATCACCATCATTGGTTGTAATGAGATGATGATCTTAGTCAGGAGAAAGGATTTCAATGTTTAGTTAACTCTGCAGTTGGTTAGGAATTTCTACACATTTCCTCCGTTGTGGTGGTATCGTCAGCATTATAGCAGGATGTATGTGTGTATCTTATAAGGTGCTTTGAAACATCAAATTCANAGTTAACGTGGTGTTCACATATTAGGAACATGCATGGCAGAGAATTTCAAGTGTTGGAACTAGGGTCTGAGTTTATTATATGGATAAAAGGGAATATCTTCAGATTTTATCAAGATAATGTGCTCAATTGGGTTGTGGTAGCACGGGCAGGTGCACGAGGTGTTAAATAGTGATTTTAGATGATTCCGGGGCAGTTCATGGCACGTTTGAGGACGAACGTCTGTTTAAGTGGGGGAGAATGTAATGACCCGACCGGTCATTTTGAGATCCAGCGCGTCGTTCAGCAGTTGGGAGTCATGAACAACTTCATTTCGGGTATTGTGACTTGTGTGTATGGTCAGAGTTGAAATTCAGGAGGTTCAGAGTTAAATTGAAAGGAAAATTCTCATTTCAGAAGCCTTAAGTTGAAGAAATTGAGTAAGACTGGAATTTTGAGTAAACGACCTCGGAATCAAGATCCGAAGGTTCCAGCAGGTTCGTATGGTTATTTCAGACTTGGGCGTATGTCCGGATCAGGATTTGGATAACCCGAGAGCATTTTAGTGTATATTGTGGAAGTCAGCATTTTTGAAGAAATTTCCTAAGTTTGGCTTGAAGCGCATTTCAATGATATTGATGTCCGTTTGGGATTCCGAGTCTGGGAATAGCTCTGTATGGTGATTCTGGAGTTGGGAGCGCGATCGGAAGTGAATTCGGATGTCCGGAGGTCATTTTGAAGTCATTTGGCTAAAGATAGAAATTTGAAGGTTTTTGAGAAGTTTGACCGAGAGTTTGACTTTTTGATATCGGGGTCGGATTCCAATTTCGAAAGTTGGAGCAGGTCCGTAATGTCGAATATGACTTTTGTGAAAAATTTGGGGTCAATCGGACGTGATTTGATAGATTTCGGCATCAGATGTAGAAGTTTGAAATTTCAAAGTTCATAAAGTTTGAATTTTAGTGCGATTTGAGATTTCGGTGTTGTTTGATGTGATTTGAGGCCTCGAGCAAGTTCGTATCATATTTTGGGACATGTTGGTATAATTGGTTAAGGTCCCGAGGGCCTCGAGTGGATTTCGGAAGGTTAACGGAATGAATTTCGGACAAAACAAAAAGAAGGAAAAATTGCAGAAAATTTCTGCTGCATTTTTGGACAACAAATTGTGCGTCGAAGAGCTAATTGTGGAAGAGTATATATAATAATCTATAAGTAATCTGAACATGTGTAAAACATGAAAGTTGTAGATCTTGAAGTCTAGTTTTCAGAACATTAAACCATTTGTCATTTGGAAATTTGTGCAAAACGTTATGACCGATTGAAGATGGCTGGTGGGGCAATTTTGCCAGAATTTTCTGATGTGTGGAGCCGACTTTAGAAGCTCATATCTAGGAATATATAAAAAGTTATATGGTGTACAACCTATCACATTAAAGAGCTTCTAGTCTGGTTTCTAAATCTTCAAACTGTTTGTTATTTGGATATTTCTACAAGAAGTTATTGGCTTTTTAACAGAAGGTGTTCAACAAGAGAAAATTTTAATAGAATGTACAACATGTGCAACACAAGTGCAAGGTACAACTCGATGAAGCAGGGGCAGATTCTTTAAACACGATTTTTGGCCATTTCTTTCATTTGGCTTGGATGATTTTGGAGAGCATTTCAAGGGGGATTTCATCAAGCATCAATGGTAAGTTGTTTCTACTTATTTCCAAGTTAAATACAAGATTTATTACATAGATTTGATATGAGAAATTGAGAAAAATGTGGGGAAATTGCTAGGAAACCTAGAATTGATAAAATTTGATTTTAGCCACGAATTGAGCATGAATATTGGAGTAAATTGTGTGATTGAACTAGTAAAGCCTCGGGTAGAGATTATCTTCAAGAAATTTCGGAATCCGGGCACGTGGGCCTGAGGGCATTTTGGTCAATTCATTAAGCGAAGTTGGGAAATTATATAATCTGAATTTTTAGCAAATATTAGAGTATATTTTCATTGGTTTGTCATTATTTGGATAGCTTGGGGGCATTGCGCATCCGTTGGGGTCGCCGTAGGGGCTCGGAAGCCGGTGATGAATCTTCGGAGCGAGGTGAGTCTCCTTTCCAAGCTTGTAAGAGGGAATTGTCCCCATAGGTACCCTACATGCTATATGCAGTTGTCTGTGGGGGCTACGGACATACCAAGTGACGAGAGTCCGTTCGTAGCGACTATTATTGTTATGTCCGGGTAGTTAGGACCCACACCATGCCTTACATTCTCCTTGTAACAACTTATATGTTATGTTATGAGATCTTGTTATATGTGGTTTGTTTTTCTGAGACCTATGGATTTTAAATCGTATAAGCGGAATTGTTTTACGGAAAAATAATATGAAAATAACTGTTTTACGGGAGATAATATGAAAGGAGGTCGTTTTATTGTGAAATGAAATGAAAGGAACTATTTTTATTGAAAACAATACGAAGGAAATTGTTTATGGAAAATGTTTGTGAAAAGAAAAAATAATTATGTGAGCACAGATATGACGATCCAGTATGTATATAATCGAGTCAGCACACGAGTCGCAGGTATGATTCGCGATCGTGGGTTAGCTTATATCTATATCATGTATCGAGTCAGCACACGAGTCGCATGTATGATGTGCGGGCCGTGGGTCAGCTTATTACTATATCGAGTCAGCACACGAGTCGCAGGTATGATGCGCGATCATGGGTCATCTTATTACTATATCGAGTCAGAACACGAGTCGCAGGTATGATGCGCGATCGTGGGTCAGCTTATTACTATATCGAGTCAGAACACGAGTCGCAGGTATGATTCGCGATCGTGTGTTAGCTTATGACCTCAGTCCTTATGACCACCCTTATGACTCCGGCTGGTTGTCTTGTCCGTGTCTGTATATGCTCCTTGGGTTTCTGGTTCACTTATAATTTGATAGTCAGGCATTGGTTAAGAGAAAATTATAGTACATTAAGGTTCATTTTCAGTTATTACCTGAATTTCCTTATTTGATATGCACTTGTTGTTTACTGTCCTACCTGCCTACTACTTTCGCCATATCCTGTCATATATTATATTGTTGGACCTTGGTGAGTGTGTAGTCGACCTCTCGTCACTACTCCTTCGAGTTTTGTGATGACCCAAAAGGTCATCCTAAGTAATTCCAGCTAAATCTTTGTTCCGAGGCCTCGAAAGCCTCCGTTAATCTCACCTCGATATGCGTGCACAGCCCGGGCAGGTAGCCGGGAAACTTCCATGTGAAAATTTGATAAAAATGGGATNTAAAGTTGACTTTGGTCAACATTTTTGGTAAACGGATCCGGACCCGTGATGTGACGGTCCCGGAGGGTCCGTAGGAAAATATGGGACTTGGGCGTATGCCCGGAATCGAATTCCGAGGTCCCAAGCCCGAGAAATGAATTTTTAAAGAAAATTGTTTTCTGAAAATAATAAAGGTTTTTGAAAATGAATAATTATGTGAAAACCGTGTTACCGGGCCCGTATTGCAGTTTCGGAGCCCGGAACAGGTTTGTTATATGTTATTTTTCCTATCTGTGGAATTTGGTGTAAAACGAGCTTGATTTGGTTGGTCTCGGATCCAAATGAGGAAAAATGGAGTTAATGAACTTGTGGGATTTCTAAAGAATTTGAAATGTGGCTTGAGAATTGATTTTATGTTCCCGAGGTCCGAATAAAATTCCGAGACCGGGAATAGTTTCGTTGTGTCGTTTAAAACTTATCTGCAAAATTTGAAGTCATTCCGAGTGGTTTAGGCCAGTTCGGCGCGTTAAAGTGA
>ML272582.1:0-56167 GCA_005239495.1 Nicotiana undulata | reverse complement strand
TTTTCAAGAAAAAGAGAATCAAAGTTTTGAAAAGCTAAATGACTATTTTTACTGTGTTGTTTTTAGGAACATAAAGACTTGAAACTTTCTATTTTATAGTATTATTTTCATATTTTGGTGCTACTTTTATTCAAAGATAAAGCTTGAAAAACTTGAAAATTTTGAGGATTTGGTTATAGCTGAGGCCTGAAAGAGGCGGTTGCGTTATTTTATTATTGATGCAGTATTTGAATTGATGTGTTTAGATTTCCTTCTTGTTTTATAATTATTGTCTCAGATATATTTTCTTGTTCGTGTATAATTATTTTATTGTGTTATCATACATATATTAATATCATAGGTTTATCGTTAAAGCCCCGCCTTAGCCTCGTCACTACTTCGCCGAGGTTAGGCTCGGCACTTACTCAGTACATGGGGTCGGTTGTACTGATACTACACTCTGCACTCTTTTGTGCAGATCCAGGTACTAGCCAGTAGTAGAGATTTTTAGAGCAGCCATCTATTTATTCGGAGACACGAGGTATATCTGTCGGCGCTTGTAGATCCCGAGAGTCTTCTCCTATTTTACATATACTGTTTTATATTATTCAGAACAGTTATACTATTTATTTCAACTATTATTTGTAGTATTCCTTAGAAGTTCGTGGATTGTGACACCAGACCCTGGGGTAGTCTTAGAGTTACTTACATAATTAGTTCTATTTAAACGTCTATTGTTATCATCTTATTTTATTTTGTTGAGAATTATTTTAGTTAGGCTCAATTGAAATTTATTTATTTATGCTCAAGTAATTAATCAAGGAAATTAGCTACTTGAATTCTAACATTGGCTTGCCTAGCAAGTATGGTGTTAGGCGCCATCACGATCTTTAAGGTTGAGAATTTGGGTCGTGACAATATCACTCCTAACGTATGTGAGAAATCAATATAGCGGGTTTAAAGCTAGGTTTAGAAATAACAAAGCCTTGACGTGGTCATAATGAGCGGTTAGATAAAGCCAACTAGCGTAGTTCGATAGAATATGTCTAGTAAATTGCTGTAGTTGCTCGAGAGAGAATGATGGCACCTAAAGTGCTCACGATTAGTATAGAATACTTAGGCGAAATTGTAGGGAACATAGCGGGAAAGATTCCAACATTTGAAAAAATCATAACTCTAGACCTCCTAAATTAAATCTCCAACCCTTAGTATCTTTAGTTGTTAATTTACTGCTTTAGTTTCTTAGTTAATTAGTTAGATATAAGAATCTTAATCTTTATAACTTAGAAATTTATTCGAGCCTGTCTTCTTAGCGATATTGAACAATTATGGCGAAACCTTAGTTCTCTGTGGGATTCGACTCCGGACTCTTAGATCGGATTATATTTGCAGCGACAACTTATCCTTTTTAGGACTAGAGTTGGGCGTGATCAAGTAACTCCTCCCTTATTCACTTGAATCAAATGGAGTAGCTGAAAGGAAAAATAGAACATTGAAAGAGATGAAGAACTCTATGTTAGTTAGTTCTAATGCTTCTGATAATTTGTGGGGTAAAGCTATTTTATCTGCTTGTCACTTGCAAAATAGAATACCACATAGAAGAATTGGCAAAACTCCTTAAGAATTGTGCAAAGGGTTATAAACCTTACTTGAAAAATTTAAAAGTGTGGAGGTGCCTTGCTAAAGTTATTTTGCCTGAACCTAAAAAGAGAGAAATAGGTTCTAAATTGTTGATTGCATGTAAGGGTGTTTAACGGGTGGGTCGGGCCGAGCCAGGTTGGGAAAAAATGAAACCGGGCTGGTTTCCAATCCGGGCCTGTTACGGGTTAGTCTTTACCGGGCTTAATGAGTCTGGGTTCATCCGCGTAAAAATTGAACCTGCAGGGTTATGAGTCCAATTGGGTCGGGTCGGGCCGGGTTAGCATTATTTTTTTTTATATATTATTTTTTTTGTATTTTGTACAACTATCGTTAAAATATAATCAAAAAAATAATCTTATGAAAATAGTGTTTGAATAAAGGATGCAAAGACTTTAAAATTCTTATATTTGAATATTTCATTAAGAATTAAGATAATAGAATACAATGGAGATGGAAAAAAATTGCACTTATAATTTGCAAGTTCAAACTTGCAAATTAAAGTTTACATTTAATACTTCAAATTAAAGTTCAAACTTGCACTTATCATTGCATAATAAATTAATAATACTTTAAATTAATCTAACAAACTAAAATATTACGCATAATACGTCTAATAATATTAAATAATATAAATTATCTCAAATCAACTTAAAATCTTAAATACGAATTTCTGGAGAACACTCAAAGCAACTCTTCATATGCCTCCTTAAACAGCCCGTGCCCACCCAGTTTAGACGAAGATTTAAGACTCGAGCACAGTTCTTGCACTTTACTTTGTAAACTTCTTCATTTTCTTCTACCACCTCAAAGTGTTCCCAAACATATGAGCGCACTCTAGAATCACGAGGTATGATTTAACTTGAATTGATAATATGAGTTTGAGAAATGAGAGATGAGTTAAGAAATGAAGAAGAGGGAGGGTGTATTTATAGTTTTTCAAAAGGCTAAATTAGTAATTACAAAAGTGTTATTTTTTTAAAAAAATTATCCCAAAAGGGCTATTCATGCAAAATCAGCCGGGGCAACGACCAAATGCAACTAGCCATTAAACCTGTGTGGGCCGGTCTGGGATGGTTAACCAGTTCTACAGTAAACTCTGTTGATCGGGTTTGACCGGTCCGGTTAACCGGATGAATTTATGTTAATAGACCAACCCTCTAACCTAGTAACCCGGCCCACCTGCCCCCTAAGTACCGGTGGGGATCGGTCCGGGTTTCAACTGGTCTGGGACGGTCCGAAAATGAGTCAACCCGGCCCGTTTGACACCCTTAATTGCATGCTTATTGGATATGCTAAACATAGTGCTGCATATAGATTTCTTGTTTTAAAAAAATGATGTACTTGATTACAACACTATAATTGAGACAAAGAATGCTGCATTCTTTGAATATATTTATCCATTGTCTGATAAAATTTCTCATACACCTGTTGAAACAAATAATAAAATTACCTTTAATGAGGAAGTGAGAAGGAGCAAAAGGCCTAGGAAAAAATATTTTTTCATATTGAAATGATTTTCAAACTTTTCTTGTCGATAATGAACCATCAAATTATTTTAAAGCTATATCTTCTTCAGATGCTACATATTGGAAGGAGGCAATAAAAGTTGAAATTGATTCTATTAAGAAAAATTATACATGGATTTTAATTGATTTACCTCCTGGTGCTAAGCTTATTGGTTGTAAATGGATCTTCAAAAGGAAACTTAATCCTGATGGATCTTTAGATAAATATAAAGCTCAGTTAGTAGCAAAAGAATTTTCTCAAAAACAAAATATAGATAATTTTGATACATTTTCACCGTTGACTAGAATTTCTTCTATTCAAGTTTTAATTGCCTTAGCTTCTATCCATAAGCTTTTTATCCATCAAATGGATGTCAAAACAGCTTTTTTAAACAGTGATTTAGAAGAAGAAATTTATATGGTTCAACCTGAAGGTTGTGTCATTCCTGGGCAAGAAAATAAAATTTGTAAATTAATTAAATCTCTTTATGGCCTTAAACAATCTCCTAAGCAGTGGTATGAGAAATTTGAATAAGTCTTATTGAGAGATGGTTTTTCTTCAATGGAGGTGGATAAATGTGTTTACACTAAAGTGGTAGACAATAATTATGTGATAATATGTTTGTATGTTGATGACATGCTTATTTTGGTACAAGTTTACATATTGTGCAAAGTACTAAATTATTTCTGTATGCTAATTTTGATATGAAAAATCTGGGTGAAGTAAATAGGATATTGGGAGTTAATGTTATTAGGAGTTAAGATGGCATAATATTGTCACAAGAACATTATGTTGAGAGACTTCTTAAGATGTTTGAATATTATAATGTCACACCTGTGAGCACTCCTTTTGATGCTAACTCTCAGTTGAAAAGGAATAATGATGACCCAATTGCTCAGTCTAAATATGCTTAGATTATTGGGAGTCTGATGCATTTAATGAAGTTTACAAGGCCTGATATAACCTATGATGTGTGTAGACTGAGTAGATATACTCATAATTCCAACAACGAGCATTGATATGCATTATCTAGACTAATGAAATATTTGAGAGGAACCATGAATTATGGTATCCTATATAGTGGATTTTCTTATATTTTAGAAGGGTTTAGTGATGCAAACTGGATCTCTTATTCAGATGAGACAAAATCCACTAGTGGCTATGTATTCACCCTTGGTGGTGGTGCAATATCGTGGAAATCAGCTAAATAGACAATCATAGCTAGATCGACTATGGAATCAGAGTTTGTAGCTTTGGAGTTAGCTGGTTCTGAGGCTGAGTGGCTAAGAAACTTCTCAACTAATATCCCTTTAATAAAGGACGTATTGCCTCATGTGTATATACATTGTGATTGCAAAGCGACAATAGCTATAGCAAAGAATAAATCTTATAATTGTAAGTGTAGACACATGAAATTGAGACATGATGTCACAAAACAGCTGGTGAGAGATGGAATAATTTTCATTGATTATGTGAAGTCAAAAATTAATTTGGCCGATCCTTTGACTAACCTGTGGGAAGAAAATTAATTCTTTAAACCTCAAAAGAGATGGGGTTAAGGCTGACATGTTGTCAATAGAGATAGTAACCCAACCTATGTGATTGGAGATCCCAAGAAGTAGGTTCATAAGGGTAATAACAAGTCGATATTGACACTGAAGCACTAAAAGAGAGTGCTTGACTGCTACAAGATTGAGTTATAACTCTTAATAAAATTCATATTCCTTATGGATTGTGTATTTAAAATCATTATACATTTGATGAATTTACCTATATGAGAGTGGAGTGGGGACGCTCCTATGAGAATTTGGCTTAGTCTTTAGAGCTCTCATGAATAACCAGGCACACGCATGGCCTAGTGACGCAAAACCGCGTTGAACAACAAAATTGTGAGGGTCAAAATGTGATTGATAAAGTCACTAACTTACAATAAGAATTACTGGTTGATAGAAATATTGTATTTCACAAGTGATTCTGTAAGTTAAGTTTTATCAATCTAAGTTTGGTTCATAGTCTGAAAGACACCAAACCTATTGCATTTGGACCATACAAATCCAACAAGTCTTACTTATTTTTGTTATAAACCTTTGAAATAGTGGGGGAGTGTGTTAGTATTTCAAAGTTTCTTTGGACAAATGTCACACTTTGTCCATGTGTCATTCAACAACAAAATAGTGGCAATTGATGGCATGTGCTGGCAAGAGGCATTCAAGTTTGCGGCAATTAAACTTGAGAAATGGCAAGAAAAGCCTTAAGTTTTTTGCCTATAAAAAGTAACTTCCCTTCAGCCCTTTGATATAGCAGAAACATCATTTCTTTCATTTCCTTTCACGCCTATCTTCTTCCTTTGTTGTCAACTGTCATATATTAGTTGTTTCCTTTTTATTTCCTTTTCTTACTAGCAAGCTGGATTTGTAATTTAATTTTGTTGATTCTTGTATCTCCTAAAATAGAGGTAGGCTTGTTTAATACTGGAGAGACATTTCACACCGCTGAAATAGTTTCTTAGGACAGTTCCTAGCACGACTCAAGTCAATCAGTGTATCCACTTACAAATAATATTATTGTAGTGTTATTATCGAAATTTTGCTCTCACTTCCTACAATATTTTGATAGCACTGCTGAAATCATCTGCTCTTTTCCTCATCTCATCTCATCTCTGTCTGTTGAAGCCATAAAAGTTTTCACAACATTTTCAGTCATTTTTGATGGAACAAGTTCATCTTGACACGTCCATGGCCTTACAATTAGTCCAATTTTCAGATAATTTGTTACAAGTTGAGAATTCCTCGACTGATCTGAATGCATTGGCCAAGCTGCTTTAGGGACTCCAACGGAAATACTTTCTATACACTAATTCCATCCGCAATGACTCATAAAACCGCTCGTTGAACTATGCGCTAATATTTCCAATTGGGGTGCCCAATCTCTTACTATAATCCCTCTTTCTTTTATTCTTTCTTTATATCCTTCAGGTAATTGAACTTTTCTAACTTCACTTGTAAAAATATCTCCTTTGTCAGCATCTCTGAGTACCGAAATGAACTTTTGCTTGCTTTCCTCTAGACCAATCGCGAGTTCTTTGACTTCTTCATTAGACAATGAAGTAGTCGTACCAAATGACACGAAAATAACTGAGTTTTGTTCTTGTTTGTCAAGCCAATGGAGGGACTCGTTGCGTTTGTTAGAATCTTTGCTTGTCGCATTTGGCTCCAATGGATTGAATGGACCTATAGCCCATTGCTTCAAGCCATCATATTCTTTAGCCATTAAATCAAGGTACAAACTTTCTATCACTCTCGACGAATTGTAAAGTTCACCACAACTGATGTTCCCATCAAATTGTTCTTGTATCTTCAAAAAATCCCTGAACTCTGTAGGAAAACAGTCTAAAATATATCCTCATAATGTTCAGTTCCATCTTAGACAGGTTTTCCTTTGAATTCCCACAAAAATGAATATGTTATGAAAGATGAAGTACTATTGAAAGAATAGTATTTGCCATTTTAGGCAAATCTTGAACCACCCAATTCATCAAATTATCATAAATAACAACTACTTTCTTATGATTCTTGCTCAAAAGTTCACGTACTAGAGCGCAAACTGGCTCGCGGAGATGGAATGTGGTGTAGACAGTAGGCATTAGCTGGTTTGGGAATTTGTTAGAAGCATTCATGGAACCCGGATTTTCACATGTTGGATGTGACCATTGGTTCCAACATAATGGACTGGGATATTGTACGTGGAAACGGGCCGAGAGAGATGGAGTGGTTGATTGAGATGACCTTGTGCTAGAAGTGGTACCATGACTACAACTATAAAGCTGTTTGAGGTGCATTTTTCAGCCATTGTAAAAGATTTGTCTGACTTAAGAGAGGAAGAGAAAGTTTAGAGATGAGAAATATTTGAACTCTGTGCAAATATAAGCAAGGGCGGAGCTAGGATACAACTTATAGGTTCGACCGAAGCCAGTGATTTTGGTCTGTATCCTGTATTTATCTTTAAAAATCTATTAAATATGTACAAATTACTAATTAAGAATCCAGTAACTTAGAAAGATTAAAATTTCAAACTCATAAACTTCAAATCTTCGCTCCACCTCTGGATATTAGGGTATATCAACATATTTGGTGTTTCAGAACAGTGAAGAAGTAATATATTCATTTCCAGGTAGGAAGTCAGAATCATTGGTATAAATCCAATATATTAATGAAGGCAATTAGAATAATTAATGTTAATGATGTTATCATACAGAAGGCAACAGTACAATGCTATCATACAGAAGGCAACAATACAACATAGTAATACTAATTAATATTGTTCATATGGAAAAGGTATAATACATAAACATGCCCCAAACTTAGCTTCAACTGGCAAATATGCCCTCTAACTTTGAGTGCGTGCAAATAAGCACCTCAACTTGTCTCCACTTTGTCAGTTGAAGACTCCAACTTACAAAATGATCATCTAGACACCTCCAAATTTTATGTGCCGCGTCAGCATTTGTGTTTACGTGTTCAACTTTATACAAGTTAAAGTACCTATTTGTGCACACCCAAAGTTAAGGGCATACTTTCCAACCGAGGCCAAGTTTGAGGCCTTGTTTATGTATTAGGAGTTCACAACTAGCAGCAACTCCAATAGTTCCTGCAGTTACGCAGTGTCATTGTAATAAAATTATTTAACTTTTGAAAATTGATAATAGGATAAATTCACATAGTTTAGCGTATATTTATACTCTAACTTAATGATGCTTCACTGTCTTAAGTATGTTAAATGATGATAAATTGGCTCTAATTGTGATTTTTGTATTTCACATGAGTATAATGCACTATTCAGGACTTAGGATAGTGATTTGGGAAAAATTGAAGAAGAACAACCCCATGGGATAATTTATGGATGACTTGAAGGCTGAAGACGCATGGGACAGTAAGAAACCCCATTAGCGCGGGCTGTAGCGCGAGACTAGCGCGCCCGCGCTAGTCCAGACAGGAAAAATAAAAGCTGAAGGGTACTTTTGGAAGTTCAGGGCCAATCCACTCAACCTATAAAAGGTTCAACTCGCCCAAAGGAGTAGTTTATGAAGGATTAGAGTTTAGAACGAGAATAGAAAAATCAAGAGGCAAGGAGGGCAATTGGGCATCAATCCATATCTCATTCTCTTGTGATTTTTACCATTGTTAATGAATTCTTTTGTAGTTTTCATTATTGTTATGAGTAGCTAACTTTTCTAATCTAGGATTTTGGTGAAACTCGTTGAGGATGAACTTATTGTGATATTAATATAGTTTTGCTTGGTTGTTAATCTCTATTTGTTCAACTACGTTCTTGTTGTAGTTGATTGAAGGGCCTTCAATTAGCTGTTCCTATTTATTATGTATCTACTTGAGAGAGAGTGCATATTTAGGTAGTTGTTTGAACAACATCACTCCCGAAGTATAGGCGAGACCCATAACCGAGGGTTTAGAGGTTGGATTAGAGATAACGATACCTCGGGTGCAATCTAAAGTGAACTGTAATGCAATTTAGCTAGTGTAACTTTAGAGAGTGCGTCTAGTAGATTATCATAATTACTTGAGAGAGATTTATGATAGTTGGAGTGTTCATGATTAATAGAGACAACTAAGTCAAAACTATAGGAAATATATAAGAAGGGATTTCATCAACGGGGGAAACTATAACCTTAGACCTTTATTACAATTGTTTACACCTCATTGTTAGTAATCTTTAGTTTATTATTTTCGTTCAACTGTAGTAGTAAAAACACCTCCAAGTGATATTCATAACTTTTGAGAAAGTAGATTATTGAGAATATAGTAATCTAACAACAACAATTGATAGGTTAGTTCCCTGTGAGATTCGCCTCTGGGCTAAATACTCAGATTATATTTGCAACACCTGCTTAGTCTTTTATTAGACATAGTTGAGCGTGATCAAATTTTGGCGCCGTTGCCGGGGAATTAACGGTATTATCATTTGTAGTTGGAGAAAAATACAAAATTCTTAAGTGTAGTCAATTTCTTTGATTCCTTTCATATATTGAAATTCTAACGTTTGCTGAATCGGTTGTACAGGTGCATGCCTAGAAACTCATCGAGAACTGGTGAAGTATTCGAAGCCTTACCAGACCCCGAAAAAGTTTTCAAGGCCTTGAACAGGGCCAACCGGAGAAGCAAGCAACAACCATTCATTAAACACATTGAAACAGACATGGCAGACCTGAATGGCAGGAACAACAACAATAATGGGGAAGATGTGGTTGACCCAGCCAGACACATTGCAGCGCCTGAGGTGCCCATTGCATCTGAGGCGCTCTTCTATGACTGGGCACAACCCACATCGGAGAATTTGGCCACCGCGATCATGGTCCCGTAGATAGAAGCTGAGTCCTTCCAAATCACGAATAATATGTTGCACTTGTTGCAGAATAAGGGGCTGTTTTCGGGGTCATACATTGAGGATCCCCAGCAACATTTAAAGAACTTCCTGTCGATCTGCAAGACATAGAGGCAACCAAACGTCACTCCGGAGGCAATAAGACTGTTGTTGTTTCCGTTATCAATGACAGGAGTAGCCCAGACTTGGCTCAACTCGCTCCCTATCAACTCTATTACTACATGGGAGGAGTTGGTCAAGCATTTTTCCAATAAATTCAATTCACCGAACAAGAAAGTGCAACAAATTGATGAGATCTTGAGCTTCAGGCAGAAGCCCATGGAGACACTACAGGAGACTTGGGAACAATTTAAAGGGATGCTGGTAGTCTGTCCTCACCATGGCATTCCGGAATAGATGTTTGGGCAGTGATTTTATATGGGTCTGGTTGATGGTGTGAAAGCTAATGTTGATGCTTCAACTGGTGGAGTATTCCTGAGTAAAACGTGGAGAGAAAGCCGGGCTTTACTTGATAAAATGGCACAAAATTTAGGGTGGATAACCAGGGGTGCACCTATTACCCCAATCGTTCACTCAGTGCCATTAGATCCGTCCAACTCTATTGCTGAAAATATGGCAACTTTGATGACACAGATGAGCTTACTTACGAAGAAGGTAGAGGAGTCAAGGCAGAAGCAGCAAGTTCATATCGTAGATACTACCAATGGAGGCTTATGCACATCTTGCATTAGCCAACCAATTGGTAATCAGTGGAATGAAGACTGCGATCATCTTCACTACCCGGAGAATATGAATTATGTGTCAAACTATGGAGACTAGAGACAGGGTGGACAGAATTGGGGTCAGCAAGTTCAGCCATATAGACCACCTCATCCGCAGCATAACAATGACAACATGGGTGCCATGAGACCTCATGGTAATGTGGCATAATACCAAAGGCCACAAGGGTTTAACAATCAAAATCAGCAGCAGGCATACCACCCCCCTCAGCAACAACATGGGGGGAGGCAAGAAGATGGGTTTTCCAGGCTTGAAGCAATGATGCAGCAGGTGATTGGGTCAACTGCCAAAATCAGTGAGAGAGTAGATGCACACGATTCAACTATTAAAAATATTGAAGTGCAGATGGGCCAGATATCAATGTCTTTAAACAATCGTCCTCTTGAGACTTTTCCTGCAGACACTCAGGTGAATCCTAAGGACATGGGGGGAGGCAAGAAGATGGGTTTTCCAGGCTTGAAGCGATGATGCAACAGGTGATTGGGTAAACTGCCAAAATTAGTGAGAGAGTAGATGCACACGATTATGCTATTAAAAATATTGAAGTGCAAATGGGCTAGATATCAATGTCTTTAAATAATTGTCCTCTTGGGACTTTGCCTGCATACACTCAGGTGAATCCTAAGGACCAGGGCCCGAAGCAACTGATGGCAGTGAGTCTCCGCAATGGAAGAGACTTAGACTTAGAATAGGAAATAGCTCGTGAAAGCAGGCAGGCAGAGACACTAGTACCAGTGCCGATTGAACTTGATGATTCAATAAACTTGACCAAGGTAACAATGCAAATTGCTGGAGGAGAACCCAATGTGCAGAGTGAGGCTGAAAACGAAGTGGAGATAGCCCAAGAGCCGGTAGTTGAGATGGTGGTCGAGAAAGAAAACTCCCAAATCACTGGGAAGAATAGACCGCCAGCACCTTTCCCTCAGAGGTTGGCCAAATACCAAAAGGATGAGAAGTACAAAAGGTTCTTAGATATGCTGAAACAGATACAAGTAAACATCCCTCTAATTGATGCTCTGAAGGAGATGTCTGGCTATGCGAAGATGATGAAGGACTTGATGTCCCGAAAATTCGATTTCCAAGACTTGGCAACTGTGACCCTTACTCAAACTTGCAGTGTTGTGGTAACACGACCAATTGCAGAGAAGCTGTCTGATCCAGGAAGCTTTACAATCCCCTGCACCATTGGCAATTTTGCTTTTGCCAAAGCACTTTGCAATTTGGGGGTCAATATTAATCTCATGTCCCTGGCCATTTACAAGAGACTGGGGATTGGTAGAGCCAGACCAACTTCTACGTTATTTCAGCTGGCTGACAAGACGGTAAAGAGACCATCAGGCATTCTGGATGATGTTTTGGTGCAAGTGGGGAAGTTTGTGTGCCCTACTGATTTTGTGATACTGGATTGTCGCGTGGATGAAGAGATTCCCATAATATTGGGAAGGACGTTCTTGGCCACAGATAGAGCCCTCATTAATTGTGAAAATGGGGAGCTCAAGATGAGACTTAACGATGAAGAAATCACATTCAATGTGCAGAAATCCATGAGGCGACCGAGTGAATTCGCCAATTGTTCTCTCATTGATGCTGTGGATGTGATAGTGGAGGAAGATGATGCGTCCTTAACTATTGAGGACCCCCTTGCTGCATGTTTAATGAATTTGGAGGAGGTAAATGGGGAAGAATTGGTAGAATGGGTGTTAGCACTTGAAGGCAAAGGTGTCTGGACGAGGGCTATCGAGTTTTAGCCATTACACTTAGAGAAAAGAGAGAGACCGCCAGCCAAGCCATTTGTTGAAGAACCACCCAAGGTAGAACTAAAGCCACTGCCACTGCCGCCTCAACTAGAAAAGATACTAGAGTTAACCAAGGACATTGATGATACGTATTTTGTTGACTCTAGTGTCATTAGTGTTGAGGATGTTGACAATCCTAAAGTTTATGTAGCTGAGCGTATTGGTACACATTCCAAGCATTTTTTCACATTGTGTTTGGATGATGATATGAAAATAGAGGCATCTGAGCCACTTGAGGAGTCAAGGAATAAGGAACAAGAGGCCTATACTCTGGAATTCTTCTTGCCAAAAAGTCGGGAATACGCATCTCATCTAAAGGACAAGAAGTGCAGAATACTACATTGTTTTAATAGGCCAGTCAAATTCGTTCCACCACCTCAAGAGCATGATCATAGAGCAGAATCAAAACTTGGGTCCAATTCATAAGTTCAAAGTGGAGGCTTAAAGTGATTCAAGCATTTGTTCGAAGGAGCATGAATGAGACCAAGGAGTTGTCTGTGGTGCATCTTTTTTTGAACCTCAGAGGTTGAGCGAGCCTTAAATGCGCTCATTTTGCGTCGTGCCGCGACGTTAAATTAGGCGCTTCATGGGAGGCAACCCATTGATTGTTGTACTCGTCATGCCGCGACGTTAAATCAAGCGTTGGTTGGGAGGCAACCCAATACATATAGTATTTATAGTGTAGGTACTAACATATGCAGGTGTGCGAGAAAAGGGGTGAACACAAGACCCCAAAAAATAAGAAAATAACAGAATAAGTTTGATGACGCCTGGACTAGCGCTAGTCAGGTTTCTCACTGTCTCTCGCATTCGCTAGCACGGCCGCGCTCATCTCGCTCTAGAGGTCGCACTCATATCGCGCTAGAGGTCGCGCTAGTAGGGTTTTACATTGTCCCACGACCCCTTGACCAGAGCGCCCGCGCTAAGCTAGCGCTAAGGTCGCTCTAGTCCGTCTCGACACAGGTAAGTTGTTTCAGTTATTTTTTTATTTTATTTTTCTAATTTTCCCAACCACCCAAATTAACTTTTACCCTACCCAACCGACCAACCCCTTCCACTACCCCAACTCTCCATCTCCCACTCAAACACAACCTCCCATAAACCCTTCATCTTCTTCTTCTTCTTTTCCTCTTCATCTCCAAGCAACCCCTGCGAATTTCTTCCTCTTCTCCCCAAACAAACTCAAGCACATCTTGCAGATTTTTTTCTTTCCTTTACCTCCTACAACTCAAGAAATATCAAGCCCAAGTCTTCCTCCATCCCCGTTACTCCATCTCCCTCATTCAACTCTACAGGTGTGAACACCCAATTTTTGCCCCGCATGGAAATTAATCCTAATAATAATTAAAAAATAATTTTTAATGAATTTTAGGAACTTTTCTTTATTTAGTTGCATTTCATGCATGTTTAATATTTTAAAATAAAAAAATCATAAAAATTGTCACATTTTTTCATTTCATGTAATCTTAGGTTTAATTCGCATTTTTAGAAATTAATTACCCTTTAATTGATAGATTAATATATAAAAGTCACAAAAAATATACATTAGCTTAATCAATTAGTTTATTTAATTAGTTAAAATGTTAATTAGGTCATTTTGGTAAAAACAAATTAAATTAATAGTAAAGTGGCTATTTTTGAAAGATAAAATTTTCCCTTATTTCAAATTGGCCTAATTTCAGGGCCCAAAATGTCAAGTCCAACCAAAATCCCCGCATTATAATGAGATAAAAAAAAGAGGAAGGAAAACCAACAAAAAAAAAAAAACAGCGCCTCCCCTCCTTCAGATCTTCTCGATCTTCCTTCTCAAATCGAAAAAAAGAAGAACAGCTGGACAGAAAAGATAACAAAAAGAGAAAAAAAAATCATATTTGCTAAGGAGTTTAGGAGAGACATCATTGGACTTTTCTCAAACATTCCACCACTCCTCTGTTGTCTCTCCGGCTGTCTCCACAGAGTCTCCAAAAGAAACCCCATTTTCAGTGATATGAGAAAATCCACAACAAATTTACCAAATTTCAAGATTTTTCGCTCTCCTTTTCTTCTTTTGACATAGATTTTGTTTTACCACTAAAAAATAGGAACGCCGGCGTTCCCAAATCTGGGAAAGCATTGCTCTGTTGAGTATTGCCGGCTCATCGATTTCTTGCCTTTTACATGCGATTTCCGTCACAAGGTTCTGTCGTCCGGACTAAAATTCCAGCGAGCTTGAGTTTCGAGTTCGATGAGGTCGCCGGTGAGTCATCCCTTCGCTTGGTCGAGTTATTCTTGTTGAATTTCCACCTTTCTATTCAAGAAGTTTTCATATATAAAAGGTCAGTTTCCGGCATTTCCTTAGTTCTGTTAGTTTCAATTTGCTTATCATAGTTTGTGTTTATTTTAGATTAGTTTATGTCTATTTTATGTCAACATGGTTTTTAGTTATTGATTTGTTTGATTTTGTTCATTTTCATAACATTCTGTTAGTTTATTTCTTTGAGCTGTGAGGATCAATTAACCTGGTGGATCTTTTAGTCGTTGCTTTGTGATAGCATACATTATCTAGTTAATTTGATTAGTTTATTTATTTTTTGTCTTAACATTAATTGTCTTGATAATGATAATAGAATTGATATAATGGAATTTTGACTTAGTATGTTGGGCCATTAATTTGTTGGGGCTATAGAGTATTAGTACATGTTGAAAAACAACAAGCTCAAATCTATGGACGAGGTCAGTGGTCTTGCGAACTTGCGAGCACTGATTTTGAATGACAATGACATTGTTTCGATTTGCAAGCTTGATAAAATGCAAGAGCTGAATACATTAGGTTTGGACTCACTCGATCTCAAATTTTATATTTTCATGATTAATGTTAGTATGTGATTAAGCATGGTGTAATAGATTCGTTGTTCTTATATTTGTGAATTTCATTATACTCTACTTAGCAATACAAATCCAAAGGATCCATTAGCGTGACTGATTCAAGTGACACCAAGTTCCACTTAGGAGAACAAGAACATACCATGATAAATCTCAACTCCTTATACCTCGGTTGCTATTACTTTTACATGCCTATGCATTTGGTTATAAAGTAAAAAAAAATGAGAATCAGCCATAGAGATACTAATCTGTTAATAGAAAGAATTGGATAAAGTTGGCTCACCTCCCAATCATTCGTTTAGAGAACATGGTTTGGAATCAAGAAGATAACAAGGTTTTGGTAGCTAGTTATATCCTGGATACAATTGTATATGTTTAGTTCAAAGAAATAAAAAGAACGATAAAGAACAAGAATAACAATATTTTGTGTTCTTTTAGTTTCCTTGTCGTCACATCCTTTTTATTTATTCGACCGACTCTTTATGATTTTTGTAGTGAATACTGCAAATTCGTGAAACATTGATGCTTGAGAAGGCTTAACCGGCATCAAAAGGCTGTTATTAGCCTCCATTGGCTTGTCTGAAATCTTGTTTGCTATTTGTGTTGTGTACGCGGCTGTAGTTACTTTCCCTGGGTGATTATTAGGCAAATTGCTAGTGCTAATTACACTGTAAAAAAACCTGTTATCTTTTGGTCCTCCTTGATTGAGATGGTTGAACAATATTCGGGTGTGCATTTCATGTGACCCGACCATAACTTCGAAGATTAAAATAAACATGTCAGGAATCGCGGGTGCATTTCATGTGACGCGATTCGCAACATATACCAAACAGACAAGTGCACGCCATCGTGACTTGTTTCAAGATAAATCCATAAATGTCTTAAGCGGTTAAGGATTAAAAGGCTAAGCACACAATAGGCTAAAACACGTAAACAATAAGATAATTTAGGCCAAATATTAATAGTTAAGCGACCGTGCTAGAACCACGGAACTCGGGAATGCCTAACACCTTTTCCCGGGTTAACATAATTCCTTACTCGGATTTTTGGTCGCAGACAAATCAAAACAGAGTCAAAAATTCCTCGGTTTGGGATTTTAAAAATAAAACGGTGTCCCGGAGCATCGTAAAAAATCCGGGTGGCGACTCTGAAATAATAATAAAATCCCAAATCCGAATAATATCACTTAAAGTGGAAAAACTCCCTTATTACCCCTTCATTAATCCGAGGGTAGTGAAAAAGGAGGTGTGACAACAGGTATGTATTTCTCACACTAATTTTCTTTTTATCTTTTGTAACTTTGTTTTTTTTTCCCCTTGTGTAAAAAATTTGTAGCCTTTTTCTTATTTGGTAGTAGTTGATTTGTACTGAAAAATGATAACATGAGAAGTATGGGGTGTTGTGATTATGGGTTATTGTGGTGATGCTTCATATCATATAATGAGTGCTTGGGGTTTAAATTGGTCAATGCCAACCACATGTTTGTAAAAATGCCCCATTGGAGGGAGTTAATGTGACCAATTTTGTGGTGAAGTCTGAGTAACCACAGTTGGGACACCCTCTTGTACTGAGCTAACACTGTGATAATTGTAGGTACCATGCCTCCACGCAAGCGTCAAGCCACCGGATCCTCTTCCAGCCGACCGGCAAGAGCCTCCACCGGAGGAAGGCCCCGCAAATTAATTGATTCTAGGCCTTTCAATAGCCAAAAGTTTGTCTCAGCAAAGGCTCAGGACAGATTCGCTGAAAAAGAGGATAAGACAGTTGTACCTGAGCAGGCCATGGACTCTGAAGCCATCAGGATGAACTGTCCTAGAATGTATGAGGTGTTAATGCGGCGTCGCCTGGATGTTTTCTTTGAGGAACCTGATGAGGCAAATGCCATGATTGTCCGGGAATTTTATGCAAACGCTCCGGAGTACGAAAACTATGTGGTAACAGTGTGGAGAAGGCAGGTTAATGCCTCAGTGGAGAACATTCGGACAATGTACAGGCTACCTCCACCAGCGGAGGGCTATGTGGATGTCTACCATAAATATATTGGAAAAAGGACTCCCTAGGATACGTTCACCCCGACCATATGTCGTCCGGGCGTCCCGTTGAAGTGGTACAAATATGGGAACAAATTCCTCGAGGGTGTTTGATTTGGTGCTTCATGATAGATGCTCCGTTCGATGTGGCCCGAGTAATTAATGAAGAGATGTTTGTCCACATGAAGGTCCAAAGGTATGGGTTCTTCTACCCATCGCTCGTTACTCGATTGTGCGGTGTGGCTGGGATGTCAGGCGACTTTGCTGTAGATGGACGGGTGCCTGTGGTGCACCCCTTCACAGCTGACAGAGTTACTACGGGCAAGGAAGCAGTGGTGGCAGATGAAGAATTGGTAGGGCATGACTCTGACGAAGATGAGGCGGAGGAGGAGCCACAACATGGAGGGGAGGAAACTGAGCACATGGAGGAGGAGCCCGTTCAGGAGCAGGCTGCGGATGTTGGAGGCCCGTCTAGGGCCAGTCGGGGACAGCGGTTGGACCACCTGGAGCAAGACATGGCCGGGCTGAGGAACTCAGTGGCTGAACTGGGGACCCGAGTTGATGAGATGGCCACCCAGCAAAAGAAGTCTGAAAAGAAGATTATGGGCTGGCTACGCGCCATGGATCGTGCTTGCAACGTGGACCCAGGGACTGTCTCCGACCAAGATTGAGCTGTCAGGGAAGTCCCCTTACCTTACTCTGTATTTTCATTGGCCATGTGGACATGTCCTCTTTATAAGTGTGGGGTGGGGGAAGGATTCCCTGTTTGTTGTATTTGTACATTTGTTAATTGTTTGCTTTAATTTTTGTTTAACTTGGTAGAATTGCAGTTGTTTTTCATGTTTTCTTTTCGCAGTATTGGTTAAGGTTGTTTTTGTTTTGGTTGTGCTGTACATAGGGTATAATCAATTGAGTCGTCTTGGCCCGACGACGGATCCCTTCGACGGGGTTCTTGAGGGTCTAAGTCGATCATAAAAAAAAACAGAAAATTTAGTGGACTCTTCCTGATGACGGACTTCGTAGGCAGTTTTCTTGAGGGAGGTTAGTCCAAAGAAAATACCAAAAAAAAATTATTTTCTTTTTAGGTAGTGTAGTAACTCCCCCTTGGTTTTTCTTTTGACCACGGTTCTTTTCCATGGGTTTAGCTTGAACCGGGTATAGTTAGTTTTTCTTTTTAGTTGTTAGGACTCTTTTGGGCAAGGAGCTGAATGATAAAATACATACCTTGGTGTTACACCCGAAGACCAAAGAACCTAGAGTGTGACGCTTAGGCTCATTGGTTGACTCTTGTAGAATGCCTTAATTTTGCATACTGTAACAGACTTGAATGCTCAATGGAGTGTCTTGAGGAACCAATTTGGAATGAATTATGTTCCATGTGTTGTAAGGTATTTTGTATTGTACTCTATGTCCACATTTGATACCTAGAACTTTTCCTGTGTGTGTGCAAAACGAAATAGTAGTTTGTTCAGTCTTAGAAGTGATATAGGCATTTCTTTGTTAAGCCAGACATAAATATGTATCCACCTGTTTGCAATTCACCATAGTTAACCCCTTTGAGCTTATAAGCCTGTTGTGTTGGCAACCACATTACAAACCATACACAATTGTTTGAATAGCCTGACTGTTTGAACCCTATACCTCCTATAAGCACTTGAATTGTAGAGAACATGTAAAAGTCTAAGTGTGGGGTGGTGGTATGATTTTTGAGTGGAATCAGCGAAATAGGAAGATGGTGCAAAGCATAAAAGAACGAACACCACTGGGGAAAAAAATATACAGGAAGAAAGAAGGACAATGAATAAATACAATCCTTGATGGGTGGTGAGTTGAAGAAAAAATATGCACCTAATAAAATGTTGGGGGTAAATTAAAGAAAGTGGTGGAAATTTTGGCCAAACATAAGAATGGGCTAAAAGCTACAGTAGTTGTATTAAAAGTGCTTAGGGAGGTTAGTCACTATATCTAAAGATATCCTACCCGTCCCTTAGCCTACACTACAACCAAATGAAGACCTAATTGATCTTAGACTGAATGGATTCGATTAGTAGAGTATTACATTACGGGAAAGCCTATGGTGTATCTTTGTGGCATATGAATGTTCTTTTTGAGAGTGAGTGAATACTTCCTACCTAAAGTTCATGTTTGTTCTTAATATTATTTTTGTGGAACTACTCTCAATTGTGTGATGTGAGGGCACGTGATTCATGACAGAGAGGTAAGTCTTGACCTCCTTGTAGAGTATCTTGAGTAAGTAAGAGTATAGCATGACATGTGAGAGTCATCGCTTGAGGCATAGATGTTACACTGCCAGGTACAATGCTTGTAAAACGTTCGTGGTGTGATACCGTAGGGAAGTGTTTAGGGAAAGAAGCCCTGTAGGATATAGTGGATTGCTCGAGGACTAGCAATAATTTAAGTATGGGGTGTTGATAATAGGCTAAATTCACGTAGTTTAGTGTATATTTATACTCTAACATAATGATGCTTCATTGTCTTAAGTATGTTAAATGATGATAAATTGGCTCTAATTATGATTTTTGTGTTTCACAGGAGTACAATGCACTATTGAGGACTTAGGATGATGATTTGGGCGAAATTGAAGAAGAACAACCCCATGAGATAATTTATGGATGACTTGAAGGCTGAAGATGCTTGGGACAGTAAGAAACCCCATTAGCGCGGGCTGTAGCGCGAGACTAGCGCACCCGCGCTAGTCCATACGGGAAAAATAAAAGTTGAAGGGTACTTTTGGAAGTTCAGGGCCAATCCACTCAACCTATAAAAGGTTCAACTCGCCCAAATGAGTAATTTATGAAGGATTAGAGTTTAAAACGAGAATAGCAAAAGCAAGAGGCAAGGATGGCAATTGGGCATCAATCCATATCTCATTCTCTTGTGATTTTTATCATTGTTAATGAATTCTTTTGTATTTTTCATTATTGTTATGAGTAGTTAACTTTTCTAATCTAGGATTTTGGTGAAACCCGTTGAAGATGAACTTATTGTGATATTAATAGTTTTGTTTGGTTGTTAATCTCTATTTGTTCAACTACGTTCTTGTTGTAGTTGATTGAAGGGCCCTCAATTAGTTATTTTTATTTATTATGTATCTTCTTGAGAGAGAGTGCATATCTAGGTAGTTGTTTGAACAACATCACTCCCATAGTATAGGCGAGATCCATAACAGAGGGTTTAGAGGTTGGATTAGAGATAACAATACCTCGGGGGCAATCAAAAGTGAACTGTAATGCAATTTAGCTAGCGTAACTTGAGAGAGTGCGTCTAGTAGATTATCATAATTACTTGAGAGAGATTTATGATAGCTGGAATGTTCATGATTGATAGAGACAACTAAGTCAAAACTATAGGAAATATACAAGAAGGGATTTTTATCAACGGGGGAAACCATAACGTTAGACCTTTATTACAATTGTTTACACCTCATTGTTAGTAATCTTTAGTTTATTATTTTCGTTCAGTTGTTGTAGTAAAAACACCTCCAAGTGATATTCAAAACTTTTGAGAAAGTTGATTATTGAGAATTTAGTAATCTAACAACAACAATTGATAGGTTAGTTCCCTGTGGGATTCGACTCTGGGCTAAATACTCAGATTATATTTGCAACGCCCGCTTAGTCTTTTATTAGATATAGTTGAGCGTGATCAAAAATCGAAGTTGACTCACGTCCAACATATTCATTTGACAATCTTTTTGATAATATATGTGAACAAATAATGACTATAGTCAGTTCACATTCTGAATACTCTCAAATTGAGATTGTTTGGTCATTACACGTATGCTTATGTGTGAGATGGTAAACTTGAACCGAGGGAAAGAAAAAACATATTTTCAAGATATACATCTCGAGTTAAGGGATGAAACTCTAAAAAAAATAACGATCCAGTAAAATCCCACTAGTGGGGTTTGGAGAAGGTAGTGTGTACGCAGACCTTACTCCAACCCCGAGGGGATAGAGAGGTTGTTTCTGAAAGACCATCGGCTCAAGAAGACGAAAAGAGACAAAGCATCAAGGATGGAGACGACTAATTTCCAATATTCTAGAAGTACTTCCATTAGGTGCATTATGTGACTAATTTTAGATTCGCATCGGATAGTCATACATTACGAGTAAGGCTTTCATGAAATTTCACATCAAAAGACTTGACTTTAGCCAAAATAAAGGAGACATGCACAAAAGCTAATAAGCAAAAACAAATATAGATGGATACAAATGAAAGAATAGTTAGTTTTATCACGTACCTACTAGAAAAACTATACACTTAACCTAAAATTCTAGTAATTACCGTTGAAACTTCTCTTCTTATATATTTAAAGAAAGAGAGGCTCAAGTGAAAAAACATTTAGAAATAACAGAAAGGTAAAAGTATAACTAACCCAGTACTTTAATTGGATAATGTATTTTCTACAAGAACATAACCTTTGTAACTCAGCTTAAATAAGTATATGTCAAAGGCGGATCCGAAATTTGAAATATATGAGCCCCCACAGTGATCTCAAGTTGATGTGCAATAAGAATTGGGATCGCAGTCAAATATTTATAAATGTTTTTTATTCCCTTCGTCCCAATTTACGTGATGCCGTTCGGTTTTCGAGAGTCAAACTTCTTAAGTTTAACAGCGAATTTGAACATAGAATATTTTAAGTTTTTTGAAATAAATTTACATAAAAGAAACTGTATAAAAGTACTATACGCCACAATAATTAATAATAGAAATTATTGAAAAGGCATATGAGAAAATCACGGTCAAAGAAAAACTCGTTTGATTCTCAAATTCAAAATGTATCACACATAGCGAATAGATTTTTTATTACATACACAGAGTCTGGACGAAAAGCTATTTGGTTCACGTGAATCCATAGACGACACTCTACCGCCCCTGGATGAGTTGCATGAAGTAAGGACATAGCTATATATAAAGCTGTTTATGTCTTTAAATCCCAATCAAAACAATCTCACAAACTTCACTTCATTACTTTAAAGGAAAACAGAATTCTGTGACTCCTTTTTGGTCCAATGGATATTAAAAGTGAAAATCATGCAAACCATGAACTCAACTGCAGCTTAAAACAAGAAGAAGTAGTTGTAGTCATGGTCCCAGTTCCTGCTCAAGGCCATCTCAACCAACTTCTTCAATTTGCCTGTCTAATTTCCTCTTATGGTCTCAGCGTTTACTATGTTGGCTTAGCCGCCTACAACCATAAGGCCAGGGTCCGAGCCAACGCCTTAAATCCTTCGGACATTGCCAAGATCCACTTCCATGACCTCCCAGGTACTCACGATGTTGCATCCAGCAAAACCCCGACACTTTTTAACGCGTGCATGCTTTTACGCGAGGCTATTGCTTCCTTCTTAAGAGATATTTCGTCTAACGCAAGACGAGTTGTCATTGTTCATGATGCTTTAATGTCCTATAATGTTCAAGATGTTGCTTCTTTTCCCAACGTCGAGTCCTATATCTTTCATTGCATTTCTAGTTTCGATATGTACTGTAGTTACATATGCGAAGCAGCAGGGTTGCCCATTCCACTTGAAGCAGAACAACTTAAAAGGCTGCCCTCCCTTGAAGGATGTTACTCTGATGAAATCATGAACCTAGGACGACGTTTTTATGCTCCGTATATGGGAATTAGGGGTGGTGATATCTATAACACAAGCCATGTAATTGAAGGTACTACTTTTCTTGACTTGATAGCACAACTAGCAAGCACACGAAACAAGAAGCAATGGGCAATTGGACCAATTCTCCCGACTAAACGTCTAGATCATCTCTCGAATAGGGACAACATATGTTTGGTTTGGCTAAACAAACAACCTCCAAAATCAGTTCTTTATATATCCTTTGGAACATCAACTTCATTTTCTGATGAACAAATTAGGGAGCTCGCGATGGGATTAGAGCAAAGCAAACAAAAGTTCATATGGGTGTTGAGGGATGCCGATAAAGGAGATATCTTTCCTGGGAAAGCTAGAAGACTTGAATTGCCAGAAGGGTTTGAGGAAAGAGTGAAAGGGGTGGGCTTAGTGGTAAGAGAATGGGCACCACAACCAGAAATCTTGGCTCATCCGTCGACAGGTGGATTCATGAGTCATTGTGGTTGGAATTCTTGCATAGAGAGTATTACTCTTGGGGTACCAATAGTAGCATGGCCTATGCACTTTGATCAACCAAAAAATGGTTTCTTGGTGACTGATATACTTAAAATAGGCGTGCTCGTTAGGGAGTGGGAGAAACGCGAGGAGCTGGTGAATGCATCCACCGTTGAGAATGTTGTGACGAAATTAATGGCATCAGAAGAAGGTGATGCGATTAGGAAAAAAGCAGAAGAGCTGGGAGAAGCCGTAAGGCGGTCTACAGAGAAAGGGGGATCTTCTCAAATGGAGTTGTATTCTTTCATTGCGCATATCACAAGATAGACTTATTGCTTTGTATTTCTCTCAGTGAAGAGAGAGTAGCTTAACTAATAATAATAAATATGGTTCTAACTATGCAGACTACACTGGGTTGATGTGGAGAGTGATCTTGTATACATTTCTCAGTTTTTTGCATATGATAAATTGGTTGTATCCATGTATCCTATAATGCACTGTTTTATGGCAAAAGAATTTAGTTATAGATTCTTGTTTACTGCATGTCTTTTTTCTTGCTCTTCAATGATGTTTGATTCATAATATTGGGTGTGCGAACAAAATCTCATATTGGTTGCTGAAAAGATTGAGAGTCTACATATAAGGTGTAGAGATCTCTTAATGGTGTGAGGTATTTTGGGAAAAACCGTGCGGGCTTGGCCCAAAGCGGACAATAGTACACCATGTTAAGATATCATTGGACTGTTTTAGACCAACAACTGGTATTAGAACCGAGGTTGCGCGTGACGAATATGGCGATGGCAAAATTATAGCGTGGGGCTCCGTTTACTTTCTCTTACAAGCTTCGAGACGCACATAGACAAAAAGAAGCTAGTTGCGGAGTATCTTTGAGTTGTTTTAGCCCAACACACAGGTAGTCTGTACTTAGACAGGTTTAATACCAAACAGTTTTGATAATTGTCCTCTAGAACCGAAAATGAACATGCTTAAATTGTTGACCTATAAGTTTTGAACTACAGATATTACCAAAATCTCTTTATAAATTTGCTGCATTTAATGTAAATACTTAACTTTTCTTGAAATGAAATCTTCAGCTATATTACTTCATTACAAATTATCTCCAGTTCAGCACTATGTAGTTGTAGAGAACAATAGAACTGTTATATAACCTTTCCATGTAGAGGGCAAACCAGTGCAGTAAGCTCCTGCTATGCGCAGAGTCCGGTCGTCTGGAGAAGGGCCAGACCACAAGGGTCTATCCTACGCAGTCTTATCCTGCATTTCTGCAAGAAACTGTTTTCACGGCTCGAACCCTGACCTCCTGGTACGTCAAAATCATATAGTCGTATAACCAAATATGGATGAAGAGTTTCAGATAGTACTGAAGCATCCCAAGATCATTTAAGAAATTTTAGATATGATCCAGTCTGAGCTACAAATAGAGATTGAAAAACTTGAAAAAGTAAACTGAAACTTGAAAAGAGAAATAAAGACTGAATAAGGAAAGGCAAGAACCATAGAAAATTTCTTGTGAGAAACAAGTCTATCTAGTGATATGAGCAATGAAAGAATCTAACTCCATTCGAGAAGTGCCCCCTTTCTCTGTGGACTGCCTTGCTGCTTCTCCTAATTCTTCTGCTCTTTCCCGAATATCATCGCCTTCTTCTGATGCCATTAACTTCCTCACTACATTCTCAATAGTGGATGCATTCACCATCTCCTCGCGTTTCTCCCACTCTCTAACAAGCAGGCCTATTTTCAGTATTTCCGTCACAAAAAAAGCATTAATTGGTTGTTCAGAATGCATAGGCCAAGCAGCTATTGGCACTCCCATAGTAATACTTTCTATGTAAGAATTCCATCCACAATGACTCATGAATCCACCTGTCGACGAATGAGCCAAAACTTCTAGCTGTGGCGCCCATTCTCTCACCACTAACCCGACCCCTTTTACTCTTTCTTCAAACCCTTCTGGCAACTCAAATCTTCTAGCTTCCCCTTTAAATATATCTCCTCTATCAGCATCTCTCAACACCCATATGAACTTTTGTTCACTTTGCTCTAATCCCATCGCAAGCTCCTTGATTTCTTTATCAGAAAATGTAGTCGACGATCCAAAAGATACATAAAGAACTGATCTTGGAAGTAGGTTGTCAAGCCAATCTAAACATATGTTTCTCTTATTTAACACATGATCTAGTTTAGTAGGTAAAATCGGTCCGATTGCCCATTGCTTCTTGTTTTGTGTAGTAGCAAATTTTGCCATCAAATCAAGAAAATTACCTTCAAGTACTTTGTTTGAGTTGTATAAATCACCAGATCTAATATCTCTATACTGAAGTTGAAAAGCTACTAACTTGTTAATCTCTTCAGGTGCATCTGCTTCAACTGAAGGTAACTTTTCAAGTAATTCATCTTCAAGTGGAATAGGCATTTCTTTAGGTATGCAAATAAAACTACAATACATAAAGAAAACAGAAACACAGTTAAATATATAGGACTCAACATTATGTAAACAAGAAACATCCTGAACATTATATGACATTAGAACATCATGAACAACGATAACTCGTCTTGATTTAGACGAAACTTCTCGAAGGAAAGAAGCAATAGGCTCGCGCAGAAGCTTAGAATTAGCATCATAGGATGGGAAAAGTTGAGCTGGGAATTTGCTCAAGGCATTCGGATCAGGTGTAGGAGAAGCAAAATCAGGAGTTGGGAGATCATGGAAATGGATTTTGGCTATGTCTGAAGGATTTAAGGCGTTGGCTCGAACCCGAGCTTGAAGATTATGTATAGCTGAACCAACATAGTATACTGGAAGTTTATAGGACGAGTCGATTATACATGCAAGTTGGAGAAGTTGATTGAGATGGCTTTGAGCTGGAAATGGAACCATAACTATAGCTATTTCATGGTTTGCAAGATTTTCATTGCTGCTATCCATATGGAGAAAAGTAGTTGAGAATTTGAATTGAAGTATACAAAGGAGTTTGATTTAATTTTTATAAAGTTTGTATTGGATTCGTTTTATATATATACAAATATAAACAGCCTACTTTATTAGACCTATCTTCTTGTCACGATACAAAGATGCACATGTAAAATGACGTATATCATTACGTCATGTAAAAAATAAATTTTAATCAATTGGATGAGAAATGCAGTTGACTCATTTGACTGCCGTGCACTCCAAGTTCGATTATGTATGCATCTATTGATAGGTTAAAAAATTAATATCCCGTTTGGCCATTAAAAAAAACACTTTTTTTCTAAAAATAATTACTTTTATTTCGAAATTATTTAGCCATAAAATTTCTATTTTTTGCCTGAAGATGAATTTTAGAATTTTTTGAAAAATTTAAAAAATTCTAAAAAGTTATTTTTCAAAATTTTCATTTCAGATCACTCACAAAAATTCAAAAACAACCCAAAATTGTATTCGTGTTCAAACACAATTCTAATTTTCAAATCTCATCTTCACTCAAAAAAGTTTACTTTTTTCAAAATTATACCATTCTTATGTCCAAATGCCCACTAAGTCCTTTTTTTTTGTGGGTGGGTGTATGTGTTTAATACTTAATTTACTGCCCGAGCTTGTACCAAATATTTCCACAACTGTGTCTAAGACGCGCTATTTTTGTGCTTAATTAGTCTTAAACACACTCGGAAAACATTTGTCTGTAGAAAAATTCCCCATAAAATAGTGTATGTAACAAATTTGGCTACAAGTTCGAGGGTAAACTATGTATTAAATCTATGGGTGGTAATTTGAGCCCAAACTCATACAACCCGCCCACCCGCTCAGAGATTAATGGGTTGGACTGAAAACATTTTAGCTCATGGGTCAATTTGGGCTGAGCCCAAGTTAACCCTATTTTTTATGATCCATTCTGACCCATTTAACAGTCCAAATACAATCCATGAAACTCATCCAAAACAAAGGAATCTCAACCCAACTTATCTAGAAATTTACTTAGTTGCCCCAATTTTATAATTTTTTTATATTTTCGTTTTTTTTCTGCACCTCCCACTCACCCACCATACCCCTAACCCTAACCCCACCCCCACCGTGCGCAAACCCCCTCAATTTTTTTTTTTTTTACATTTTTTTGTATTTTTAATTTTATGTTTTTTTTTTGTTTTTCTGCCCCCACCCACCCATCCCTCGCGCAAAACCCGCCTACCCACCCACCCCCAATTTTTTTTTTTTTTGTATTTTTAATTTTCTATTTTGTAAATTTTTCTGCACCACCCACCCCACCCCCACCCCCGCGCAAACCCCCTCAAAAAAATTTTTTATACTTTTTTTTGTATTTTGAATTTTCTATTTTTTTGTTTTTCTTCACTACTCACCCACCCCACCCCCACCCGCAAAATATTTTTCAACTTACACATTTTAAGGTAAAAAGATTTTTTAATGCAACATGAGCATGATTCAAAAATATGGGTCAAGTTGGGCGGGTTGGGTTATGACCCATTGTTTAGCCCATCTTGACCCAGCCCATCTTAGCCCAAGTACACTTTGGGTTGGGTTGGGCAATGACCCATTTATTGACCTAACTCATCTTGACCCGCCCAAATTAAGCCCAACCCGCCCATTTGCCACCCCTAATTAAACCTTTTTCGTGCATTGAAAGCCACCTAACAAGGATATGTTGATGAGGAAAAATAATTTTTTTAGCTTATTTTATCCTTTAACTTTAGCTACTCTTCCTTCAAAGTAAAGTGGTTGCTATATTATATAATTTTTTATAAAAATTCCCATTACCTAACATGTTCCATTTAATTACAACATAATATGTTGTACTCCACCCAACAAATCAAGCAGCCCCACATGCATAAGAAAATTTTAGCTGTCATAACCTCAGGATATAATTCGCTCAACTCATTTCATTGGACATTGATACAATTGATGATCACTGAAGATGTTCAAAAATGAAATCATCAGACCTTTGGTAATATTTTTAAAAAACAAAGAAACATTTTAGCCAGTCTAGCTGGCATCCAATCATCCCCTAATTACCAAACTAGTCACTTCCTCCACACCCTGGAACAAGACCTCATTAAAGAATATAATCACTTGCTTAGATTAGAAGAAGAATTTTGAAAATTAAAATCTAAAGTCACTTGGTTACAACAAGGTGACGCCAATACAAAAAAAATTCCATACCACTACTCTCCAAAGACGTAGGAAGAATCACAACTCTTAAAAACATGGGAGGCTATTGGATTACAGACCAATCCCAAGTTAATTCTATGGTCCTCAATTATTATAATTCCCTCTTCACCACTTCTCACACTACCTCTACCAGGAACCCAATCAACCCTGATTTTTATACACTCACCTCTCTAGACCATCAATCACTAACTAGACCCTTAACCCCCCCCCCCCCCCCCCCCCCCCCCCCCCCCCCCCCTCCCAGGAAATACACAATGTCATTCGGTCCTTTCAACCATATAAATCCCCAGGGCCAGACGGGCTACACCATTTTTTCTACCAACACTATTGGCATCAAGTAGCCTCCTCAGTCATTTCCTTTTGCCTACTTATGTTACATTCCTAAGATTAAAAATCCCTCCCTCATTATGCACTATAGACCCATAGGACTTGGTAATACTATTTATAAAATCATCACCAAACTAATAGTTCACCGACTTAAACCCTTCCTTCCAAAAATTATTAGTCCCGAACAATCTGCTTTTTTAAAAGGGCGTCGAACCTCGGATAACGCCATAATTGTTCAAGAAATACTAAATTCCTTCCGTAAAAAGAAAGGTCAAGCAGCACATTTCCTCCTAAAACTTGATCTCGAAAAGGCTTTTGATAAAATAGAGTGGGGGTTCATTAAAGAAACCTTACATTTCTTTAATCTCCTACCCACACTAATTTCTCTAATCATGTCTTGTATTACCTCGTCCACTATCTCACTTTTGATAAATGGCAACCCATCACCCTCATTTGAACCCTCGAGGGGCATTCGACAAGGAGATCCTCTCTCCCCCTATCTTTTCATTTTGTGTATGGAACGACTCTCCATACAGATTCACCAACTTGTAGATTACCAAAAATGGAAAGCTATTAAACTCTCCAATCGGGGACCCCAAATTTCTCACCTCCTCTTTGCTGACGATATCACTCTCACCTTCAAAATCACCACTACCAGTGTACATAATATAATTGATACTCTTAATCAATTTACTCAAAAATCCGGTCAGAGTATAAATTTTACAAAATCAAAAAATTTCTTCTCACGAAATGCCACTCCGATGGATAAACAGTTTGTCTTAACATCTTTCAATATGCGGGAAGGCAACCTTTTTGGAAAATACCTGGGACACCCTCTATTTGTTAATAAACCATCACCCCAGGATTTTCAATTCATATTAGATAACTTTAAAGCTAAATTATCAGGGTGGAAGACAAACATGCTTTCAATGACAGGGCGTGCCACTCTTATTAAATCCACTCTAAACACACTCCCTAATCATGTTATGCAAATTATTAAACTACCAGCCCAAGTCATTTCAAAAATGAACCGCTATCAACGAAACTTTTTTTGGGGTTCTACAACACACAAAAAAAGAATTCACCTAATAAATTGGTCTACGGTCCAAAAATCAAAACACCTAGGTGGGATAGGTATTCAAAACTTAACAACCAAAAACAATGCTTTGCTTGAAAATCTAGCCTGACGCTTGTTCACCAATCCCCACGCCCTCTGGGCTTCTAACTTACTAGCTAAATACTCACACATTAGAAGTAGCCAAAATACTTCACTCATTTGGAAAGCTATTCAGTTAGGCTGGCAACTTTGCCAGCATGGCTTAGTCGGAATATAGCCAAAGGCACCCATGTTCGCTTCTGGCAAGACCCTTGGCTGGGGCCTAACATTGTCCTCCGTAACACTATAGAAGATCCCCTCCCCTCTTATGAAATAAAGGCAACAGTCCACCAATACACTATTCATAACCACATTGACCTAACCACTCTACCATTCGATATGCCTGAACCTGTTTGTACTTTACTAAAACAAATTCATATACCCACCCTAATTAACCCCAATGCTATGATCATCTCATTTGGGGTTTGACTGCCAATGGCAAATTCTCCGTTAAATTCTTATATCATGCCTTAACACCACCCACTACCACTTATCCCCATAAATGACTTTGGAAGCTCTATTTACCCCCAAAAATTATCTATTTTCGTTGGCTCCTATCACACCAAAGATTAGCTATAGCCTCCTACTTACAACACATCAATGTCACCCAATCCAATTTGTGCAATCTTTGCCTCCAAAGAGAGGAAACAATCGCCCACTTACTATTCCAATGCCCTGTGACCTCTACCATATGGTCTCAATTGGGGCTTGAGGCCTTATTATGAGCTTGTAACCTTCCTCTCTCCCCACCTATTCAAATCATATACCACCTAATCACCAAAATCTCCTACCCTCCCATTACATCTGCACCCCCACCCCCCACCCCCCCAGCCCGCCTACTGATTCCCTATATCATATGGCATATTTGGAAACTACGCAATCACTATATCTTCAGAAGGCACTCCTCACCACCACCCACCACCAACTCCTTGCTATCAGAAGCAGTAGAATATCACTACCTTATTCAACAACATTCTCAATCCACTGCACCCACACAAATGCTTGTTAAATGGCACCCCGACACAATTAAACTAAATACGGGTGGCGTCGCAAACACACACCTTAATAATCATGGTATAGGAGGAGTGTTTCGAAATTCCACTGGACACTGCTTATTTGGTTTCATGGGCAACAAAACAATAGGGAACCACATCCATGGAATTACATGCATTATTACAGGGTTTGCAATTAGCTTGGCATCACCAATTCATACCGCTAGAAGTGAACGTGGATTCCACAGAGGTAATATCGATGCTTAATGATCATAACTTCCATTACTCATCCGTGTTAATGGAATGCAGGTACTTATTATAGCAGATGGGTAATCCTCATATTACTCACACTTACAAGGAGCAAAACCATGTTGCACACGCACTTGCCCAGAATAGAGCTACTACACTTTTGCCTGATCAAACCACTGTTTTTTGCCATCCACCAGACTTTTTGATGCCACAACTGGAGGCATATTTCCAAGGCACAACTTATTCAAGACTTGTAAAACTAGCGGGCACCCCAGTTTTTTGGAACTACTTGCCCCATGCACAAGCTCCACGATCTCTGTTGGAAACTCACGAGCATAACATCCCCTCTGCACCACTGTCAGCTAGGGATCCCCTTAGTGCTCACCTTTTTTATTACTCCTTTTGTACTGTAATGCAACGAGCTCATTGTAATATTCCTGCTTAACTAATATTAGTTCGTCTTGTTGACCAACAAAAAAAAAAGAATACAAAACCAACTCACAGAGATGCTGACTAAGGAGATATTTTCACAAGTGAAGTTAGAAAAGTACAATTGCCCGAAGGATATGAAGAAAGAATAAAAGAAACATGGATTATAGTAAGAGATCGGGGACCTCAATTGGAAATATTAGCACATAATTCAACGGGCGGTTTTATGAGTCATTGTGGTTGGAATTCGTGCATGGAAAGTATTTCCTTTGAAGTTCCTATAACAGCCTGGCCAATGCATTCAGATCAGCCAAGGAATTCTCAACTTGTAACAAAGTATTTGAAAATTGGACTAACTGTTAGGCCATATGAACTTGTTGTTAATATTTTGTATTTGTAAAATTAATTTTGGAGAAAAAAAATAACGTATAAACAGAAATGTAGAAGAAACAGAATTTAATTCGAGCCCACTGAATTCATAGTGTTTCCTTAAGGAACTTATTCCCCTCCTAGTACCCGATGTTGTGGATTATTTTCTCCCAGGATAGAACAGATTACAATGCCGGTATTTTCCGATGTTGTGGATTATTCACAGTGTTTCCTTACCGCTTGAAATCAATTTCGAAAAAATTTTCGGGTTTTTCTGTCGGTGCCGGTATTGTTCGGCTTGTCGATGCATTGGCAGTCACCATAGGAACAATCTGGTTTTTGTTCTCAGCTGTCGTTTCTGTAAAAGAATGACACAAACAAACGTTTAATAAACGGCAAAGTTTTTATATCTTCAAACCGAATAAAACTGGAGTAGAAAATCACGTAGATTTAATCTCCAATGGAGCAGAAAATCGCTTGGATTTTAATATCCAAATAACATATAGTAAATCAAAACAGAATATACGTTAAAGTAAACAAATGGATTAGAAAACCACGAAGGCTTTAATCTCCAAAACGCGAGTAGAAAACCACAAAGGCTTTAGTCTCCAGAACAATGAGTATAACACAAATACAGAAAATAATTAAGTTCCTTAAGCTTGTTAGTATTCTATATTTGTAAAATAATTCTGGAGAAAAATAATAATGTATAAATAGAAATGTAGAAGAAACAGAATTTAATCCGAGCCCACTGACTTCACAATGTTTCCTTAAGGAACTTAATCCCCTCCTAGTACCCGAGGTTGTGGATTATTTTCTCCCAGGATAAAATAGATTACACACTGGTGTAGCGGTTCTTCAAACCCTAGTGTTTCAACGAACACAAATGGCGGTAGCAAATCACACATACGGTGTTTGTTTTCTAAGAAAACAATGTAGAAAGGAAGAGAAGAACTCAAAAAGAAATTTCGTATGGAAAATATGAGGGAATAGTGTCTTATTTATAGCCAACTGTTGAGTTTAAATGAAAAGGTGCAACTCTTCAGAATTTCTGTCATGATTGTTCACGTAAAATGGACATAACGTAAATGGCTATTTACGCAAAATAAAAACGGAATTCAAAACGTGGAGGAAATTAATTTTCTGTTATAAAAACGGATAATTTTGATCATATAATATTACGTTAATCTTTAGTATTAACAAATAAATTTGGTCCAAAAAATTAATCAATCGATCAATCATTTGACTGAATCTGAATCCGAGCAAGCGACGACGACGACGGCGCGAGGCTTGCCTACTTCTTAACTTTTTAAGAGCTAAAAAAAGAGAAGAGCAATTGTATATATACCCATCAAAATTCTTTTCCTCCTCCAATATGGGACAATGGCCCTTTGTAAAGGAGGGAGACTCAAATATTTCATTTTTCCTCCACTTCCCATTCACCCTCTTTTAAGCTATAATAATCTTTAAAAAACCAACACTTGTAACATCAGAAATAATTGAAAATGGTGTAAAACTTTGATGGCTTCAACAGACGGAGATGAGATGAGGAAAAGAGCAGCTGATTTGAGTAATGCAATCAAAAAATCAGTTAAGAATGATGACCCGCTTATTATTGACTTAACTCTTTTTGACTCGCCCAAAATCAACTCAGCCCGCCCATTTGACACCCTTAATGTCATGCCCCGAACTTGGGAAGTGAGACCGGCACCCGGTGCCTCACTTAACCTAGCGTACCAACTTGCGACTGAGGAACTCTAAGCATATAATGTCATACTTTGGCCATGGCCCACATGGCAAGACAATTTTCGAAGCAAAACATAAAACTGAGCAGAAACTATCTCTGACTAAACATCAATATAAAGTTGGGCCGACAAGACCGTCATAACTACTACTACTGATAAACTAACAAAATACACGTACGAGGCCTACAAGCCCAACATACTGCACTAACTGACATGATATGTCTACAAGCATCTACTGGTGGATAAACTGTGATCGGAACAGGGCCCCGCCCTACCCATAACATATATACAAAAATATACACAATATGTACACAAAACCCTAGATCGGGAAACTCCGAAAGACGTGGAGCTTACCGATCAAGCTGAACTCGGGAAACACCTACTGAGGAGGTCTACTCGTCTGTCTATCTGAACCTGCATGTATGACATGCATCGTCCGCAAAAAAGGGACGTCAGTGCGAAATAATGTACCGAGTATGTAAGGCAATAAGATAACGAAAAGTTGAAACTAAACTGAAAATAAAATAACTAAAAGTAACTAGGAGTCAAATATGATCTGGAGATATACTTTTCACGCCCCAACCTCGGGGAGCGCGACCGGCGCTCAATCGAGTGAACCCTGATCGAGCAAGCCTATTAAACCTTTCCTACCCGACTCATTCATGATCCCAAAGGGGGCGCATAACCATTAGTTAAACAGGGGAAAGATCATATATATATACATATATAAATACTTCTAGTTCATTTTACATTATATTCATTACACCATAGTTAAGTTCTCAAAAGTACAAATATTTTACAATTTAGTGGGACAAGAGTTTCAAAACACAACATAGTCCAGTGACCCATCCAATACCCATATATGACCACACAAACGTCTACGGAGCCTCTAAAGATACAAAAGATAGATATGACCATATCGGCGACAAGGCCCCGGCTATACTTCAAAACGTGGTAACTTATAACAAAAGAAGAACTTCATGACCCCTGGAAGAAATGGGGGCTCACCAAGACTGTTGTAAGGAGGATGCACCACTATTTGCGATCGACATTGTTTGCTATGGAACCACCTACGTCCATTCAAATATGTAGCGCCCCTGGCAAAAAGGACGTTAGTACTATCGAATAGTACTAGTATGTATAGCTAAACACCATTTTATTAGAAAGATCAATAATACAGGAAGAAGTAACCATGAATTCAATGCGAAACTTAGATAACACCACAACATCAAATAAGGAATCACTTAAGCTTTAAGTGAAATTACTATAGTTAGCTTGAGCCATTATTGCTAATAACGCCTCATTGTTCACAATACCACAGTACTCGTATACGGAGTCTGATCACGACCCGATCGGCTAGTTCATTGATCACGCCCAACTATGCCTTATAAAAAGGACTAAGCAGTCGCAGCAAATATAATCCGGTCTATAAGTCTGGAGTCGAATCCCACATATAACAAAGGTTTCGCTATAATTGTTCAATATTTCTAAGAAGACAAGCTCGAATAATTTTTAAGTTATAAAGATTAAGATTCTTATATATAATTAATTAACTAAGAAACTAAATTAGTAAATTAACAACTAAAGATACTAAGGGTTGGAGATTAAATTTAGGAGGTATAGAGTTATGATTACCCCAATTATCGGAATCTTTCCCGCTATATTTTCTATAATTTCACCTATGTATTCTCTACTGATCATGAGCACTTTAGGTGATGTAATTCTCTCTCGAGCAACTACAACAATTTACTAGACATATTCTCTCGAACTACGCTAGTTGGCTTTATCTAACCGCTCATTAGACCACGTCAAAACTTTGTTATTTCTAAACCTACCTTTAAACCCGTTGTATTGATTTCTGACATACTTTAGGAGTGACGTTTTTCAACAACCACCTAAATATGTATCCTTTATCAAGAAACACATAATAAATAGGCACAGTCAATTGATGGCCATTCAATCAACAACAATAAACACATAGTTGAACAAGTAGAGAAATCCAACGGCTCCATTATATAAAAACATAACAAGAATTTATCCTACAAAAGGTTTCATCAAAACCCTAGATAACAAATTAGATATTCATAATAGTATGTAAAAATACAATACTAAAATTCATAACCAACAATGGAAAATAGGAAGAGGAAGGAAAAAAACTCGTAGAAGAATTCCCCGCCTTACTCCTATTGTGTCTTTGCCTCCTTAGGTTGAATCTGTGTCAAAAGTATGTCCAACCTCACAAAAATAACATTCTCCCATGTATATATACCAAGTAGGTTCGGGACCAAACAATTATACCTTCTCCTACGCAAAAAAGGACAAGTTTCTAGGCCTGACGCTTGCGGTCACGGCCCGGGCGTGGTATTTTCCCAGTGCATTATTTCGCGCATTTTTCACCCTGTTTAGTTTGGAATTTAGAAAAATGTAAAACATGAAAATTTTAGAAATTTGAGTTATCTTTTCAACCATATATTATATATCCCAAATGGAGTTTGGAGAAAAGAGTTATGACTATTTTACTAGATAGCGCGCAATATGCCTACTCGAGTCTTCGTTCGTTCTTAACTATCAAATTTGATCCCCGAACACGATCCCAGAGTACTTACATGGGCTTTTACTCAGACTTCAAAGCTCAAAATCACTTAAATCCATTCCATAATATCTATATAGCTCGAAATCAGTCCTACAAGGCATAAAACACACAATTAGGGCAAAACACTAGCGATTAAAGCCCAAACTCATTTAAGTGCAGTAAATTAGAGTGTAATAAGCGACTAAAATACGCAATTATAGCCTATCATCATTCATCTCCCTTGGAGACATTTTTCCACAATATCAATTCATGTTCAATTCCCAGCACAATACAACCATGTGTGCGGCATGGCGTCCGATCACGGCCCGATCGGCTAAGCCGTCTCGCTCAAGACATTTCCATTTTTCATCAATCATCTCACTCCTTATTTCACACACATATTTCAATTCCCTAGGCGCTACTGGCCACAATTATAAATTCATACTTGGAACTAGGCTGCATTTCATAATTCGAGTTCTTTCCACATATTTCACATTATTACCAACTTCGTCAACAAACCTTTCAATTCAAGATATTAAGTACACATAGGAGGAATCATGAATCGTGGGCATATAGAGGATTTCACATACTTTGGAAATTTGACACATATTCCATATCTTCAAGACATCACCAAATAACAAATAGCATAATGGGGAGCATTTAAATATATATTGCACATAAAGTCTTACATCACAAGCACGTTTGAAATGTCATTTCCTACATCAATCAAGGTTGAAACTTACACCACTTTAGGGGCACCATGGGGGTTCGATTTCTAAGAAGAGGGGGTTTTAGTCATACATACCTCAATAAAGCTTTTCTTACGTTTGACAATAACTTTCGGGACCCTTAGCACCTTCAATCTATTTTAGGATTATCACAAATTGATTCAAGAATTAGAAGGATGTTCGATGCTTTAGCCCATTCCCCATCCTTAACCATTTTTAGCTCACATTTATCCTAGGTTCCCTCACCACCCATGCATGCAAAATAATTAACCCCAAGCCCATGAACTACCTTGCTAGGTGCCCATTTTAGAAGAAATTTCAAAATGTTGAGCTGGGTTTAGATTCTTACCTTTGATATGGGGACCTTCTTGGAAATCTTCAAGTAATTAGCAAGAATGGAAGAATATTAGTTTGATGCTTGGTCTCTCTCTCTCTCTCTAAGAACCCTTTCCCCCACTCTAGAAATGTAAGAAAAATAGCTCAATATGGTCTAATGTGGTATTTTAACGGAATGGAGTCGGATTTTAAAGATTAGGAAATAGGAGCCCCAACACAGATATGTGGTCGCATACGCGACCGCATAATGGTTATGCGGCCCGCAAAGTGACAGCAAAAACAGCCCTCAGGGGCTTGAATTTTCTGCCCAGGTATGCAACCAGTATGCGGTCCCCATACTTGTTCTACGGCTGCATAATGCACCGCAGAACCCCCTTCGCAAAAACCCAGGAACAATTATGCGGCCAATATGTGGCTCGCATAATGATTATGCGATCGCGTAATTGGCCGCAAAGCTGACCTCAAAATTGGCCAGACTTTATACCTCACTCTGCGGCCAATATGTGGTCCGTAGAGTGATTATGCGGCCGCATAATGGGCCGTAGAAACGCACACTTCTTTAAAATATTTTCCTTTAGCCCAAAAGCGTATTGTTCAATCCAAAAAGCCTGAACCGAATCTAATCTCGGCAAAATTTTACGGGGCCTTACAATACTTACCTGCTGATACTGATTCAACTCTCTCAATATAGTAAGTAAAATAAATTCTCGTCCCTATAAGGCTCGGTACGTGTAACTGCTCGGTCGTAGTAGGCTCGCTCATAGGCACTCGACCATACTAGGCTATATATCTCGGCCATTCTGGGCTCGCTCATAGGCGCTCGGCCATAGTAGACTCGATATATAACTTACTATATGATCAGAGATTGCCCAATAGAGGCTTGCCCACCAATTATAGCTCGATGGTGGTGAAAATACCATAATAATTTATAATATATATATAGGACAATGTACATAAGTTCAGGAATGCGAACTTCTCTTTATGCCTCGTTATCAAACTCATGTAGCCACGGGATCATGCCAAAATGAAGAAAGGTTTAGACTTAACATACCTTATCACAATCTTTCCAATTAATCACCAAGTTGAACTCGCCTCTTCGTACGTTAATCTACAACAACGGTAATAATACTATCATTAAGTTACGAAAGGTACAACTATCGCACAACGAACGACAACTTTATTTTGTATTAAAACGGGCAGCATTTCTCCTATAATCCTTACTCCCTCAAAATTCAAGATAACACCAACAACACAAACATATATACATTTTCTCCAACCTTATATACACCATAAAATGCTACAAAATAGCCCAAGACACCCCAATCTCTTTATACATAAAACGACCACCGTAGTAGTGTCAAACAACCCGAAAATTTACGACGAACGACCAACCCACCACCCTACATTTATGTGGTGTTTTTCCACACCCGTTCTCCTCCAAAAATTCATAAAACAATAGAAAAAAACGCAATCCAACAGCAACACAAAACAGTCTGCTACAAGTGAATAACTCGAACTCACGACTTCCGATCACCGTCCCGTGAGTTCTTACAATTATAGAACGACTTTTCACACATCTCCAACAGAAAAAATAGATGAAAGAGAGCAGTAAAATTACCTTATTAGTTGAATAACTCAGCTCCTACCTTGGTTTTTCAAACTCTAGGTTTTACCTCCAACTAGAACTTCAAAAGGAGAGAAAATCAAGTAGGGTTTGTGGGCAATTCTAGGGAGGGTGTTTGCAGGGGTTTAGATCTGGTTATTGTGCCCTCTTATCAGTGTATTATACGTAACGAAATAGGAGTTTAAAAGATCTCTTTGGATGACCCGAACTGGCCCATTTTTGGAGTCTCATTTAAGCAAGAAGGTGACACACCTACTTGTCACCTAGTAGTCTATGCAGTCTCTCAAAATCGCATATATCTCTCTACTCCGATGTCATATTGACAAAAGGTTTAATGCATTAGAAAATAGACTAATAGATATTCAATTTGATGGGTGGAACGCCCCGTAACTCTAAATATATTGGGAGAAAATCGCAGTTACATTTGACCCAAATTTCAGTAAAACTTATGAATGTAACTTGTGATGACTTTCATCGACTTTTGTTCCACAGCTCGCTTGACTTCAAAACATAACACACGACTATCATACTCATAACATAACTCATAACATAACCTCCTTATCATGTTAAGCACCCTAGTCTCACCCCAAAAGTACATGTTATAACATTCCCAACTTGTCGACTTTCGACGAAACGTTATATTCTTTAATTCCTTTAGCTTCTGAACCTTCCAACCCTCTTTGTACTTTTTGTTCATGATCTTCAATATTTGCAACATCTGAGGTAACATGATTAACTTATTTTATATACTTTCAAAGATGATCTCATTTTTTATCCTACATTAGTTTGCTTATAACGCACTTTTAATTACGAAATGAGTACAGGCACATGAAGAGAGAGTTTGTACCTTAATGTCCAAGATAAAAAGTACCCCACGATTCTTGGTACAAGCCAGTGGGTTGAAATTTAAATAAAATTACTCCAAGTAATTCAGAGTAAGCTTAATTCTCAAAAAAATAATTCTTTAATCGACGATTGAGCCTTTACTTTCTATATGGAATTTTTGAAGATTCTTTTTGTTGTCATCTCTTTGTATATTAACCTCATTGACAGAATGAAGACTATGTATATGCTCATGCTTTATATCCCACAAACAGTTGTTTTTAGTTTTCCTAAGAGAAAGAAAAAAGAGAGACAACATCTCAAAGATTTTCGCCAATTTTTCGAAGTGTTTGACGACCAAGTACTTACTAGGATATCTTTTTTTGTTAGTTAGTCTAGTGTAAGCAGGAGTTTGGGATCAAATAAAATAATTCATGTCAGCTATTTTACATCACTGTCCTCATAAACTAGTAGAAACTGCAGCTCCAGCTATTTTACATTGCACACATGATTCTGCATAGTGAAATGAGAGCTCGTAATTAACATGCTACTGCAGATTCCAGGAGCGAAATTTGCAATCAATATCATTTGCATCAAATACCTGTTGCCATCAATACAAAACTTCTCTCCAAAGCCACCACTAATGAAACAAGCAGCAGAGATTCCTCGCGCCTATTTCATCGACTCACCACTGAAACAACATTGATCTCATAAACTATAAGCAACAAAAAGTTAACAACCAAACATTGAGCTCCAGCATATCAATTGCGCTTCAACGTAGTGATCACAATAATTTCTGTGTGTTTTTGGCTCCAGATACAAAACTTGTGAAACCGCCTTGTAGGTAAAACCTAACAGCCTGCCCATATTTTGAACTTCTCCGGTCCTGGAAGGAATCCCTACTTCCTTTGCTTCCCTCAGCAGCATCTTCATTAGCTTGACCGACTCCTTTAATGTTACCTGGGCACAAGCTATCTAGTAACCAATTGCAGCAACACAGCCAAAAGTACAAGATACAAGAGACTCTATCAGCACAGCTTTACCAAGTCACTGTCCAAAATATAATCTCACCGTACTGCATTCATTACAAACAAGAGATGAGTCGCATATAGATACTATGGCTTAAGGAATAACTACTTTGGTATAATATTGAGGTTATTTAAGATATACGCTGGAAAAAACAACTATTAAAGCAAACTAAGCAATTCATCCTGTGCTTATATACCTTGTCTTGGAATGTTGAGCTGAGGGCTTAAATTACCCTTGTTGCAACTATTCTCTCTAGCTTGTTTTTGCTTTAGCAGGATCGCGACCAAACTGAATGACGATAGGTTTTCCTTTAAAGACATAACCATTCACCAGATTCTGCAGTCATTCACTTCTTTGTATTAAATTTTTATAAGCATCATCAGGTGTAGTATACACCTTCACATAACTCTAAGTTTAGCACCCATAACATCAGCTAATTTCTAGATAGTCAGACGTGATATAAATTAAAGTATATGACTGAAATGATTTCCTTTGATCCATATAACACATTTTTAGGCAACTTGAGGAAACTAACCATATACATGAATAATCTCGCGTTAAATAACCATTGGAAAGTTGACACAAGGTCACGATTAAATTCAGAAGGTTTCTCTTCTTCTGAATAAATCCATGATTTTGCTAGAATTAGGTTGAGAACTGTTGAGGTAAGCACTTGCAGCATTAATGTACACCAAGGACAAAACCTAATACCAACTGCTGGAGTTGAGCAGCAAATTTTATCGGCTTAATGAAATTTGAATAGGCTAACAGAGACGCCACAAACGACAATTTGAAAATGTCAGCATAAGTCATATTATTCAAATTCCCAGATTTACATCTAATGAGACTTGCAAAATGCTAACAGTGGAAGACAAATGATTGTCTCGTCTGTGGTGCTTCCGATTAAGAGATTTATTTTTGAAAGAGGTCCATAAAGCCTATAAGTATTTTCGCAGTGTTTACTTCACAATCCTGCTGCCCAGGATGAAAACTAAATAGCAAATTACATGCTTCTTCCTCTTGTTCCCCCCAGATTCTGCTATGTTTTGATATATGATTGATATCATAAATTTTAGTGTTTGATATTGATTTCTTCATTTTTCAATCTTCTAAACCATCCTCTTACCCCATTCTGGCCTCCCTTCTTTCCCCAATGAAAAGGAAATGACTGGCCTGCTGCAGCATCATAGAGAGGAAGAAATAGCTTTGATTTGGAGTAGTATTTTTTTAGTGGAAGCATGGTTCTTCTTTATTTTATAATTACGATTAGATTGGGTAATTACTATTGTACCATAGTAGATAAACAGCTCCAACTTTATCAGGTTCTTTCAAATTTCATGAACAAATATTTTTCTTCCATTGGAAGAATAACCTATATAAGCAGTCATTCCAAAATCAGGCTCATACCAGTAACTTTAAGAAATACATCAAATGAGAATTTCACTACGTATAGACCATCGAAGAAAATGAAATGAAGACAAGAAGCAAATTTGAATAACATACTAAAGCATCTTGAGCAAGTTCAACCGAGGGAAATGTAACAAAAGCTTGTCCACGCATTCTCCCTTCCTGGAAATAGAAATCAGATAATCATCCGCATTCAAGCCATGAATAAACAGCAAATTAGGAATGGAAAGGGAGTACTGATTACTATCTCACCTTTCTACATGAGAACACTACTTTTATGCCACAGGACAATCTAGCTCTTGGTAACTAAACATATGGAACTAGAAAGGAGTACGTCAATTTTGTGGTCTGGATCACGTAAGAAACAGACCGACAAAATGGCACTGGAATGAAAAAGGTGAAACTTATGGTTTAATAGAGAAGTAGATTACCAATTGATTACCCTTCACCAAGCAGGGAGTTCATGCTAATTGTACAAAGTGCATCACACCATTTAAGTCATCAATTCAGTTAAATCTTCCTCAATTGTTCCAGAAGAAATATAGAGACCAGGGTTTGGTTCATTAAGATTGTCGTGATTTTTGTCATCAAGAAGCAACTAAGGGAAAAGGAGAAATATTAAATGGAAGAAAATGTGATGAGAATATCAGTAACACAACCTTTCAAGCCTTGTAACGAAGATAGTCAGTTATATCATTAACCGCGCTAGCCTCGGCATGGAAGTTATACTTGAGTGTACTGCTCATTACTTCCCTCTAGACCTAGCAGCTATCGAAACTCCATCTATTAATGGAAATATTTCCAGATGCTTACACGAAGAGAGGTCATTCTCCCCTTTGTATAGATAGAAGAACATTATAAACTTCCTTTCAACCTTCCTTTAACTGGATTTATCACTCTCTTTCACCAAACTATTTATCATTCTAACTCAACTCCTGAGTGCTTAGAGTCTCAATTTATTGTCAGCCAATGCTAATAGAGCCTAATGGGTAACATTATGTAGTTGCCTGGCACTGTAACCAGCTTTCCAGATTGACAGTTTTCTTTATGTAACAGAAGACTTTACAATTTTAAGAAGCACACATATTCTCAATGGCCCCATGTATGAGATATCACATATCAACCAAACCTGCAGAGGAGCCAGGTGTCACAAAAGTGGAGCCAAGACCTCACATCTGATGATCAGGTAGGGTGATTTAGATAGTGTTACTTATATTTTTCTAGCATAAACTCCCAAAAGAACTTGAGTTATATCAAATAGTGGATATATAAAGCTTCAAGTTTTCACAGTATTATTAAAGGTAGAGAAATACAGATGAACCTCACCTGCATTAACTTCACTGCCAGTCTGGATTTAGCTTCATCGATGCTTACAAATAAAGATCCTGCAAACATTACAGCTGAGACGAAATAGAGTGGTTCTAGTGCCAAACAATGAGTTTCTAGCAAGTAACATATATCCATTGAAATAACTTCTTGTTATCCATTTCTTTGAAGGGGAAAAAAAAGTTGTCAAGGTATTGAAGTACAAGGAACTCTGAGGAAAAAGTCAGAAAAAGGTGTTTTAACTTGTTAATGGATACATTCATGCTTACCAAATATGAAGTAAAAATCATCAACAATCACCTCTTTTGCTAAGTTCTTCAAGTACAAGATAGGAGAAGGATTACCAGCACAGTAATTCTGCATAAAGGAAAGCCCATGAGTTAAAATATTCATCAGCCCTTTGCTGGGGATGTCCAAGAACCAACTTAATGCTTGGCTTTGCTCATAAAAAAAAACTTTTGATTTACTGATTACAAAACTGAATTAGTATACCACAATTTATAGACTGGAAAGATACAATCTTAATGAATTCCTAATAGCAACTATTTGTCAGCTTAAGTAAACTAAACCGAAACCCTACTTATAAAAAAAAAGTGACTTTTTATGAAGGTTTTTTTTTTTTTTGGTAAAGTGACTTTTCTCAGAAAGGAGGCTAAGCAACTAAAATATATTAGAAAAAGTCTGCTGTATTTAGGATGAACAATCTCATAAGCTCATAAACAAATTTTGAGCAACCAGTTTAGTTCTATTCCTTTTCCTGCCATTTCCCCAAAATCAAGAACGTTTTATGCAGATGATTAGCCATCTATAGAAGTAAAGATAAACTTTTGGGACATCATTTTTGGTTTCCACATACATAACTTCAAGCGATGCAAAGTAATTAGCCAAGAGCCTCTACACTAGAATCTTAAAAGGAATTCAAATAGGAAAGCAATTGTTTGCTCAAAATGCTCGGATCCCTAATTTACATATTCCCGTTGTGACCTAGTTAGTATTTGGAAGTTAAACAGATAGGACTCTTTTCCCATGATTTTTAGTATTTTATTTCTGCTATACCTAATCTTCATAAGTGGTACTCCCTCCGTTTCATATTAAATGAGGTAGTTTGACTCGGCACGGAGTTTAAGGGAAAAAAGAAAGACTTTTGAAATTTTGGTCTTAAAAGCTTAAGGGGTAAAGCTTTGTGGGGCCATGACTTTTGTGTGGTTATAAAAATTTCTCATTAAGGGTAAAATGGGTAAAATGAGGAGTTTAAAGTTGAATTATTTCTAAATTAGAAATGTGTCATTTATTTTGGAACAAACTAAAAAGGAAAGTACCTCATTTAATATGAAACGGAGGGAGTAGTTCGTACCTCATCTTCATGCAAATTCCACACGTCTGTCTTAAATTAATCTATTCATTTGTCTGATCAGACCAACATTCATCAAGCATCAACAAGACTAGGTGTAGGTGGGGAATGATACCCTTAGAGGCATACTTAAGAAAATTAAAAAATAACTACACCCTTTGTCCCATATTATGTGACATAGTTTGACTAGGTAAGGACGTTAAGAAAGACTTTTGAACTTTGTGGTCAGAAACAAGCCATGGTGGTAGATCATCTCAAAAAGGATAAATGGGAAGTTAAATTATTTCTAAATATAGAAAGGCATCATTCTTTTTAAGACAAACTAAAAAGGAAAGTGTGCTACGTAAATGGAACAGAGGGAGTATAACATATTAGAATTATTAATGAGATATGATAAGCTGGTATTATTTTAGTGTGCCCTAGGCCTGTTGCCCCTCTAACGATGCGGTCCAAGAAGAACTGTTGAAGGAACCATGTAATGAAAGCACCATTTAAGAAGAATGGTTGATTCTTGAATACAAACAAAAAGGGAGTTACAGTCTGATTTAGTGTCTGATTACTTTATCATAGTTGTTGGTTTCTGAAAACTTTTGCTGCAAGGTGTTGTATGATTCAAAGTTCACATACTATACCTTACGCAAAATAAAAAAAATAAAAAGATTCACAGTCCACATAACTCACAAAATCCTTTAGAAGAGCCTGATTTGTAACCTCATTTAATTTCCCTTAGGTGCCAATTATGTTTTGGTGACTTGAATCTACTGAAATAAACAACCAGAAGAATTCATCTCCTAGTTGTTGGTTTATTAATCCTTCATGGCAAGAAAGAAATTCTTCATGGGTTAGGATTGGATAGATTCTTTTCTTAAGTGAGAAATCCCGGAAGGCCAATGGCCGGCTGTTACGCTTAACTCAATAACCCAGCTATTGTTTGTGGCAGGTTCGAACCTGTGATATGCGCTTAATCCACAAATCACGTGATGCGCTCTAACCACGAGGCAAAGTCCTGAAGGCAATTAGATTTTTTGATGAAAAAAGGTACTCCCTCTGTTTCAAGTTATGTTACGTATTTGACTGGGCACGAAATTTAAGAAAAGAAGAAGACTTTTGGAACTTGTGATCTTAAACGTACTATAACATTGGAGTGGTTATAAGACTTTTAAATTTTACGGTCTTAAACATGCCATAACATTGCTATAAAAGCTTCTCATTAAGATAAAATAAAAAGTTCAAATTAAATTGTTTCCAAATTTAAAAAGGAGTCATTCGTTTTTAAACGGACTAAAGAGGAAATATGTTTAAATAAATTGAAATGGAGGGAGTAATAGATTTCACTAAAGGGTACCAAGAACTACCAGAAAAGTAAAATCTAGGAAGTTTTGTTGTATATGTTGAAGGAATGCAAAAGATCTAACATAGAGTTCATATCCGATACAATGTTCTTCCTACACCATAAGTATAGACTTTTCAAACATCTAGATTTAACATTAACAAACATCTACATTTAACATTAACTATGTTTTTCTCTCCGCCCCACCGAGTAGAGCTTTCCCTACTTTATACCCGGGGTGGGGCGGGGGTTGGATAGGGTTGATCTTAAACGGCTTGCGGTTTATGTTGAGCTCACACTATTCTTGTTATTTATCTTAGCCCCGGGCCTTAAATACTGGTTAATGTTATTGCATGTCATTTATCTTATGGTTTCTATGCTTATGTTAATATTTCTACGGTTTCTGCTGGAGTTACTAATGGATTGTCTTTTCCTGTTTTTATTTCCGTCTTCCTGAGCCGAGGGTCTATTGGAAACAGCCTCTCTGCCCTGTCGGGGTAGGGGTAAGATCTGCGTACGCACTACCCTCCCCAGACCCCACTTTGTGGGACTTTACTGGGTAGTAGTAGTAGTAGTTGTTGTTGTATGTTTTCTCTCCTATCATTAAAACATCTGATATTCCTGGTTATCTCTCTCCTGCCTATATTCCAGAAAAAGTTGCATTGGAACTTTCCTCCAGAAAATATTCATTGTAAAATTGCTCCAAAGTCTTAAAGATATCCTCTCTCAAGATGTGCCAACAGTTTTGAAAGAAGGCCATATTGAAATCATCGGGCCCAAGCGGTTTGTCACCATTGAACATCTTGATCACAGCATCAAGTTCCTCCAAGGTGAATGCCCTTTGCAGCCATTTACTATCTTCTATGGATAAGGTTTCAAGGATTGTCCTATCCCTAAAGGACCTAAGTCATTCTATTACAAAACCTTGCCCTAGATCCACTTCCATTAACTAGTGAATATCATAAGAAACATGAACAACCAAGTAACAGGACCACAGCTAATACTTAAAAGACTAACTGCAAATCCAATCTGCACACAAGCAGTTCAGGGGCATAAGTAAACTGCCCAAACTTCCAATACCTTAAACATAGGAAGCGACAGAATCTCTTCTGGGGGCAGTCTTCCACTTTTTAATTCTTCAAGGGTCGCAAAAGGTTTATTATCATTCTCTTTATCTTCCACTGGCAATGATATTTCCCTCATGTCACCCTTCTCTTCATTCTGTACCTGCTTAGGTGTTACTTTAATCTGCAAGCACAGCAATCAAGAACGTTGTATCACAAAACTTCAATGAAGAACAAAGGGGGAGGGAAGCTTTTGGAGATGCAAGGCTATCACCTGAATTATTGGGTTCTTTTTCTTAACTACTGGCATCTCTTTAGGAACCAAGGCAGCAGCTCTCAATCCAACAGCTTCATGAGCAACATCCTTGTCAACTGCAGGGCCTAAGATAGCTTCACGTCTGGTACGCTTTTGTTTAGGCCCGTCAACATTACCCTAATATCAAAAGGAAATAGTTTAGGGTGAAATGAAAACACAAGGAACATAAAGATAGAAACTTTAATCCTGAGATACGCTGCATAGACCATTAAAATTTAAGTCAGCTCCCCAGTATCATTGAGGTTTTATACATAATATTTAAAGTCCCAGTTAACTGCATTTATCAAACTCATTTCAAGAGTAAAAGGATGCCAAACAGCATAGGAAATATTACCTCATCTGAAGACTCCATTTCTGATTCACTACTTGATAAATTTTCCATTCTACTCTCAGAAACTGTTGGAGGTGGTGGAGGAGGGGGTGGAGGTGGAACAGATAGAGAAGTTGGTAGAGGTGGAGTTGGCAGAGCCATCCGAAATGGTGCTGGAATATTCATCTTGTTCATCAAGTGTAAGACCTATACCATGCCACAATATAGGTATAAAAAGATGTTAGATAGACAAGTAGACAACACAGACGAATAGCAAGGGAATGAGAAATATGAATTTGAGAAGCAGAATGGAAATAGTATAGATAACCTGTGTGTAGAACCGAGGAACAGCAATGAGAGCATTTACAATATTCGTAAGTATATGCCCATCAGGTGGGGGGTAAACATATCTGAATCACAAGCAGGATAGTCAGCATTATGAAGAATGAGCAGAAGCTGGTACTGTTTATGAGTACATATGAAACTATATAAAGAACTATCAAGTGCTAGATCAAGCAGAATGACTGTCTGAAATCCTCTTAATACAAAACAGACCAAGAATAGAGTCTATAATTTACAAGTCAAACAAAGCTGGCATGCCTACGGACATGAGAAATATCTGGCACGCGGGGATGATGCAAATCAGCTGTGATGTAAAGGAAAATCATGAGAAATGTTGTAATGCTTGGGTCAGGGGATGTTCAGGACAAAGAGAATGAGGAGCTACTTCTAGCCAGGTATCCACCAAATCTGGGTAGAAATTTAAAAAGATAGTTAAAAGAATCATGAAGTAGCTGAAAACATACTCGAGGTGAGGAGGAAATGGATAATCCACCCCAAGTCTTTCAGCAATGGGTTCACTGCCAGGGTAAGGACCTGTTCTAGATCCTCGGACAAATTCTTTAGCAGTAGCATCGTTGATCAAAGAGACAGAGTCTTCTACAATCCGAGGTTCACTTTGTCGATATTTATCTCTCTCTATGCTTTTATTAGCTCGTTCAACTGCTAATGTTTTACCAAGAAACCGTACCCTAACAACCACAAAACTTGGCAGTCAGTCTTGCTTAATCTCCTAAGATAAATATAAATAAAGAGGAGCTCATTAGAATATATTTTATCTAAGAAGATCACAAACAGGATACTCAGAAGATTCTAAGAAACAATACCCATTCAAATGCTGTTGCGCTTGATGTGCCAGTCTTTCATCCGTGAAATCCACAAACACACAATTCCTCACTCTGTCGAGGAAAACATAAGATCCAGATTCAAACCTATTTATGTTAAAATCATAACATATGTGATACTAGAGCTCAAGACTCGAGTAGCATTCATTTCATTTTTCTAAGAACTTCTAATAAGCAGTCAAGCACAAAGTTAGTGCTTAAACATTATAAAGCCAGGAACCCCCCTATACAGTAGCATTAACTTCATATATCTAAGATGGCTAAAGAGGATTTTTGAAGAGTTACGTGTTAGCTAAAGAATTTTGAGCGTCAATTAATGCTAATCAAGGAATTTCGCCCATGACTTGCGCAGAAACTGCTGGGGATAATCCTGAGCGCTTGGAGGGGGGGGAATTAGTCAGACTCTTCGAGCATAAGCTTTACGAGACAAGAGCCTTCCATATATGCCTCAGGTTGTCTTTTTTAAGGACTAATCACAAGCACTTTGATATATACAGAAATGCATATCTGGATCGGACACTCAAGCTCTTGCGGGACAAAGTCTATTTTACAGGGACGGCAGGACCTTTACCCTACGGCACCGGATTTCAACCAGAGACACAGTATCAAGATCAAAAAGAGCAGGGCCTGTGCACACAGAGGACTAGTCAGAGAGTCAGACTCTTCGACCATAAGCTTTACGAGACAAGAGCCTTCCATATATGCCTCAGGTTGTCTTTTTTAAGGACTAATCACAAGCACTTTGATATATACAGAAATGCATATCTGGATCGGACACTCAAGCTCTTGCGAGTCGGGACAAAGTCTATGTTACAGGGACGGCAGGACCTTTACCCTACGGCACTGGATTTCAACCGGAGACACAGTATCAGTGTTATCAAAGGCGAAAAGCGCAAAAAAGCTCTAAGGTCCATTGGGGCTTTAAACGCAAAGCACAAATAAAGCGCGGGCTTTTGTGAAAAAAGGAGCAACGGGAAAAAAAGTACAAATATATATATGTAGTCAAAGACTCATACTTATAAGCATGAATAACAAATATATGGACAAAGAAATTGGAAAAAAATTACGATAAAGTGAAATATCAATTGTTTAACGTTGCCTTTTTAGGATTACGCTCATTGGCAAGGAAAAGTATGCCTCGGAGCCTTGATGCAATACTAAAGCGCCCACAAAGCGAGGCGAAGCGCTCAACATGTTTTGAGCCTCGCTTCGAGGCTTAAGCGCGTCTTTGATAACACTGCACAGTATCAAGATCAAAAAGAGCAGGGCCTGTGCACACAGAGAATTAATCGAACAGGTAGAACTCCAAAATATAGATTCCGCTCAAGAGATATATACATGATAAAATAATTTGCAGCTCCCACAGCAATGTACGGGGATGCAGAAAATCTACTATTTGGTTATCCTTCAGCAGGGAAAAGCAAAATATGCTAGTCTAAGCTTTTAAGATGTAGAATTAATCATATACAGTTTGATGACATTGTTACATATCCGTTTAAAGGTCATTACTATCCAATGTCTAGCAACATCTATCGCAAGTACAATTTGTGCACCGGTAAACTCAAGACATAAAATTGGAAAACTCATGTGAAGTAATGGATAGTGAAATCAGGTAAGCTAACTATTCTTTTTTTGATAACCGTGGTATCCACCCCAGCTTGCGCGCACCTCGACTAATTCCACGGAATACCTGTCACCTCCCACCAACAACAGGTACCAGGTAATTCTGTCCACCAAGGCTTGGACAAATAGGTAGAAATAACCTAGTATTTTTAGTCTCCTCTAGGATTTGAACCTGAGACCTCATGGTTCTCCACCCACTTCATCGCCAACTAGGGTACGCCCTTCGGTATGTAAGCCAACTATTCTTTGATAAGTAATATTAAAGACGAGAGTATCTAAACCATTTGAGTATAAGATGACAACTAGTTGATGCGCTATAAAGAAAAAAGAAGTTGACAATCACCAAAAAGAGGGATCAGAAACACATCATTGTTTCAGGAAGCATCACAATCTCATTAAATCACCTAAAATCTATTTTTTAGAAAGGCAATACAAATCAGAAAATATTAGTATAGAAGAGGTTCCTTGAAACCATTTGTCCGAAACAATATGTTGATGTGAGAACATACTTTTCTAGTTCTATTAACTTTAGAAGTCGCAACGAAAGTCAATTCTTTATCGAGCCTAGTCCCGCTAATTCATATCCTCGCATAAAAGAACAGTTTGCCATCATTTTGGATTGGGGAGAGTAATAGGAAACTTGATTAGGGAAAAGTGTTTTAACCAAAGAACCGGATTCGTAGTCAAAGCTATTTTAAGAAGTACTCGGGCTTCTGATAATCAAGAGAATTAACTAAGAACAATAATAGAAATTAGACTTGTAAAATAGGAAAATAATAAGTGCACAGAAATGTAAGTATATTTCAGTAATGGTTCGAACGTGTCCATACAAGTGGGATCTTATTCCCTTTTATAGGGAATTTCTTAATATAACGTCTACTCTTCTTAATGATTGAGCATTAATGAATATTTATATCATTAATGAAACGTTACAATAGGTAATCGTAACTGTTGCGTGAAGATTCTGTAACGTGGTAATCGTAACTGTTGCGTGAAGATTCTGTAACGTTTAGCTCATTGATTGAATATGTATGAATCTGCCCTGGTTCATTTTGACTGTGTCTCTTCAACTCCTCAATTAGATTGGAGCTCCCGCTTCTAATCATCTCGTGGGTGTTTTACCCCGTACCTCTTTCTAAACTCTCATCCAACTGTCACTTTTCTACTGCTCCACGTAGATTGCTTTGCCATCCAAGATATTACACGTGTAATATCTATTTTTTACCAATACATATAGTCCCCCCACTTACCATTTATTTATTAATTAAATATTTGGTAAGTGGATACTCAATTATGACGGGAATTTTTTGCTGCCGTTTTACTCGTACCTGTCTCTGAATGTATGCGTCGCTTGTCACTTCCATTAAATGCATGTGCCACGTGGTGATTCCGGATTGGTTCTGCAATTCCTTAGTGCACTTTAGAGCTTTTTGCGGCTGCATCAGTCACGAAGTGATAATTTTAATGATGACTTTCACATCAGTGTTTACCATTTTTTGACGGTTGCCTTATGTGGTCTTCGTATATAAATACCCCATTTTGCCTTTGCTGCTACGAAAAACTTCCTCCTTTCTTTTATTGCTTGCAAGCTCTTCTTTCATGCAACTATGTCTTCTTCAAACCATGATCCCAAAAAAGTCATAATAGTCGATGAATTATCTCCTTCTTCTGCTCCAATTCGGAATAGAAAGGGCGGTAGATTGAGTTCAGGTTCAACTGATTAGAGCAGAAGAAGGAGATAATTCATCGACTATTATGACTTTTTTGGGATCTTGGTTTGAAGAAGACATAGTTGCATGAAAGAAGAGCTTTGCAAGCAATAAAAGAAAGGAAGAAGTTTTTCGTAGAAGCAAAGGCAAAATGGGGTATTTATATACGAAGACCACAGAAGGCAACCGTCAAAAAATGGTAAACACTGATGTGAAAGTCATTATTAAAATTATCACTTCGTGACTGATGCAGCCGCAAAAAGCTCTAAAGTGCACTAAGGAATTGCAGAACCAATCCGGAATCACCACGTGGCACATGCATTTAATGGAAGTGACAAGCGACGCATACGTTCAGAGACAGGTGCAATGGTACGAGTAAAACGGCGGCAAAAAATTTCCGTCATAATTGAGTATCCACTTACCAAATATTTAATTGATAAATAAATGGTAAGTGGGGGACTATATGTATTGGTAAAAAATAGATATTACACGTGTAATATCTTGGATGGCGAAGCAATCTACGTGGAGCAGTAGAAAAGTGACAGCTGGATGAGAGTTTAGAAAGAGGTACAAAACAAAGAGGTACGGGGTAAAACACTCACGAGATGATTAGAAGCGGGAGCTCCAATCTAATTGAGGAGTTGAAGAGACACAGTCAAAATGAACCAGGGCAGAATAAAGGGCAGATTCATAGATCTTCAATCAATGAACTAAACGTTACAGAATATTCACGCAACAGTTACGATTACCTATTGTAACGTTTCATTAATGATATAAATATTCATTAATGCTCAATCATTAAGAAGAGTAGACGTTATATTAAGAAATTCCCTATAAAAGGGAATAAGATCCCACTTGTATGGACACGTTCGAACCATTACTGAAATATACTTACATTTCTGTGCACTTATTATTTTCCTATTTTACAAGTCTAATTTCTATTATTGTTCTTAGTTAATTCTCTTGATTATCAGAAGCCCGAGTACTTCTTAAAGTAGCTTTGACTACGAATCCGGTTCTTTGGTTAAACAAAAAGCAGCTTTCACTCATGAAAAGAGGCCTAGTCTAGTGGTTAATGTTGAAGTGCTTAAGACTACAAGCCTCAAGCTTAAAACCCATCTAGGTGTGAATATGCATCCAACTCATATTATGCTCTTTCTACTAGTTTGTACTAGAAGCAGGGGCGGATGCACATGGTGGAAGCGGTGTCGCCGGAATGAAATATTAAATGTTTATACTAATATTCTGAAAAATGAAGAAAGATATAGCAATGACACCGCTTCCTGGTAGAGAGTACTTCTTGGTCTGCTAGTCAAGCTCGTATTTGGGCTTGTAAAGGTCATAGGTTCGAATCTGGACCTAAACATTCTATTCATTTTTGTTAAAAACTTGAGGCTAAAGAGAATTGAACCTACACCTCCCTTTGTAGTAATATTCAACTAAACCATTGGGAGAAGGCTTTCAACTTGTGAAAAAATGATATTAAATAATACCTGTTTATTTTTCTTATTTATGTAGATAGGGACACAACTTACAAAAAAATTTACGTACTCTCTGTCTAGGTCTAGAAGGAGCCGATTTCCTCCGGTCAATGGTGCGAAAATACGGTAGACATATTCCCGTTCATTTTTAAATAATACAAATTACACCAAACAACTGAGCATATAAACAGTTTAAGAACATAAGAAAGCCAGCCTTCTATACGGGGTATTTAAAAAAAAAAGTAGCAGTGAAATTGATAATTAAGGAATCATTCTTTGGAATACCTGCCACTAGTACAAGGACGAATAGAAGATGCGCCGTAATTGGAGAGCAACCTAGAAAGGGTTTCATGAGGAACTGCTTCTGGAAGATGCCGAATCAACAGGGTACACTCTTTAGCTTCCTCCCTCGGCCAATGATGAAGAGGAATCCCAGTCACGTGAGCATCCATTACAATTCCTTGTACTCACTGAAGTTCTACGCTCAACAAAAATGACAGTCAGATTTTGGTTGACAAATCAAAAAACAGTCAAGTTTGGGTTGACAAAACACAAAACTATGTAAATGGGGCATTTCGTGTGCTGCGCGGGCGGGTCGAAATCAAAGCCCATGACCCATGTTATGATCCACTTTTTTAGTTAGACTATTTTGATTACATCATAAATTAACCAAAACTCACAGGAAATAATAGAAAAAGGACCAAATTATAATTGTTTTCTTCTTCAATGTTATACATTTTACCTTTCTCTTTTTGGAAAGAAATTCTTCGACACCATACTATAGCCAAAAACAAATGGAGATACTTTCTTATAAATCAAAATTTATTATTCGCCACATCGCAGTTAAAAGAATAAAGTTCGTATTGTGGTTAAGCGAGGGACAAGTTATTAATAAGCCACTTAACAATTTTAAGAAGAGTTTATGGGAAGATTTTTCTAATAAGAAAATATAAAATCTGCTAAATTATGGCAAGTGCACAGATAGTCATTCTCACGGATGCTATTTAAAGACTAATCACTACTTATCTTATCCATAAATTCTAAACTAAAATCTTAACTTCAGGATAATTAAGGACATTTTTGTCCTGAAAATTTGAACTGAAAAACTAAAATTCAAGACGCTAGCTACTTCCTAAATAGTAGTCCCTTAAAGTGGTTGTCTGGTATCATTTCTACAATTATATATAGAATCCCATATACGAAAATTAAATTTAGTTATATCTTAGACTCGTATGGAAATAGCATTTACAAAAAAAATGCTTGATTTTTTTACGCTTAATATGATTTGACTTAGGAATTTTTCAATGTTCCACTCACTCGGTTAATAGAATTATGGCAATGACCATGACTTAAGATGAAATTTTTTACACATTAATAGTATCTATGCAAAATTGTACAGAGATTGTCAAATAAGGAGAAATCAGTAAATATGACCGAAAAAGTTAACTATATCATCAGAATTCTGAATACCAAGATGGGTTGGAATTTGAAGGTTCGAGTTGTGAGGTTATGACAATTTTCAGAACACGAGAAACCAGGCAATCCTTTCTCCCTTGAATTGCTTATTCATTATGAAAGGTGCATGGCACACCCCTTTTTTCAACTCGCTAACCCTTTTAAAATATGATAAAGTGATTTTAAAGCTCAAAAGGGTCTTCATTTAGAAAGTGACAAAAATTTGTGTTCAAAAGATTTTTCAGAGTCGCCATCTGACATTTGATTTCGGTATGTCGGGTCACCGTTTTTATAAATAATTTGTCTTTTGAAACACGTTTAGACTCAAAAACTAACTGGACCAGAGATCTAAGTGAGGGGGGTCATTTTACTCGGACGAAACTCCTCGATTCGTTTAGCTACTAATGTGATGACCCAAAAGGTCATCTTACGTAATTAAGCTAAATCTGTGTTTCGAGGCTCCGAGAGCCTCCGTTAGTCTTACCTCGATATGCGTGCGCAGCCCGGGCGTGTAGCCGGGAAGCTATTATGTGAAAATTTGAAAAAAATAAGTTTTGATAATTAATAAATGAATATAGTTGACTTCGGTCAACATTTCTGGTAAACAAACCCGGACCCGTGATTTGACGNAAATTGTTTTCTGAAAATAATAAAGGATTTTGAAAATGAATAATTATGTGAAAACCATGTTGCCGGGTCTGTATTGTGGTTCCGGAGCCCGGAACAGGTTTATTATATATTATTTGTCTTATCTGTAAAGTTTGGTGTAAAACGGGCGTGAATTGAGTGGTTTCGGATAAAAAATGAGACTTTGAGGTTTTAAAGAATTTGAAATGTGGCGTGGAAAGTAGCATTATGTTTCCGAGGTCCGAATGAGATCCCGAAACCGGGAATAGTTCCGTGGTGTCATTTATAACTTATCTGTAAAGTTTGAGGTCGTTCCGAGCA
>ML272581.1:13597-37084 GCA_005239495.1 Nicotiana undulata | reverse complement strand
AAAATATAAGTGTAATTCCTCCCTGATCACGAATCAAACCTGTGACTCAGGGGCAATGAAAATATAAGTTCTCCCCGATCACGAATCATACATGTGACTCGGGGGCCATGAATGCATGAATGCGTATATATGACGGCATGAATGAATATATATATGGGTATATTTAGACACCGTGGTACCGACTCGCCCACACTCAACGGGATCGGATACTTACATCGCACTTGATAGCCAAAGTTAGGATTTTCATCATATTATCCTCTTTGCTCATAATACTACCATGATTGAACAATTCAAGTATGAGAAGGAATTTTAATCACCTTCATTTAGCTCAACAGCTCATTATTCGTTTACTATTTGCTCTTTATCAATTATATAGAAGTAACACAATTACTCAATTGGTGGGGTTCATAACTCTTATCTGAACGTTGTGTACATTAAATTCACAGCTATCCTAGCTCAATTTCATCATCAAATATCAGTAATAACTTGTACAAAACGTCAAATAATATCAAACAACAATTAGAACATGCTCGTGGGTCCTACGGCTACCCAACATACAGTATAGATGCCACGCACGGACTCTCGTCACGTGGTGCGTACGTAGCCCCCTCAACAAGCACAATTAGCAAAAAGGAGCCTAGGGGACATTTCCCCCTTACAATGTTTGGGAAGGAGACTCACTTGGACAAGTGCTCCTCCGGCCAACGGACAAATCAACGCGACGCACGAATCCTCCGAATCACTCTTGATGGGTCGCAACTAGCGAAAAACACATAATTATATCAATTTAGGAAGATTCGAGGAGGATTTATCAAATATTTCCTTAAAAACGTATTCTTGACGTACTTTGGAAATTCAACTCCGAGCCTCGGCGTCCGGAAAATTATAATTCTTGAAGAAACGCGCTATACGTCGCCTAAGGATCAAGATTAAGTCAATTAATCATCCCTCAATGGCCCAAAAATCAGAATTCACATTTTCATCAAAACCCTCTATTCTCCCCAACAATTTCTTATGAATTTCTATGAATTAGGAAGAGGAAATTCTCAAAGAACGGAAGAAATTACATGCGGAGGGTTACAGAATCACTTACCTGAGTTTCTAGGCCGAAATACCCGTTCTGGAGCTCTTGGGGTCGCCAACAATGGAGGAAATATGATTTTTTGGAAAGAAATCACGACTTGGGCCTTTTAATAGGACTGCCCAGCAGTTTCCGCACCTGCGACCTTTGGATCGCTGGTGCGGACTCGCACCTGCGTAATAAAGGGTCGCACCTGCGGAAAAAGGCCTGGGCACTGGGGGATTTCTCGCACGTGCGGACTTTGGATCGCACGTGCGGACTGGCACCTGCGGGAATTAGTCCGCACCCGCGATGGTCTGGGCCCCTGGGGAAAGTCTCGCCTGCGGGCTTTTGTCCGCGCCTGCGATGGCATTTCCGCTGGTGCGAACCTCGCANACTCTCCAAAACCCCTTATATCAAACTTAGGATTTCAAGAAAAATCAAATGGCTCATCAATACGCCGAACGGGTCTATACTGCTCGGAATGACCCCAAATTTTGCGGACAAGCTCCCACTTGTTTGTTGTAGACTTCAGAGAAGAGAAAAGCGTTGTTTACCTTAGTTACTGGGGGGTTTCGGGGAAAACCTATGTGGGGCACCTTTTGGGTGTCATAAATGACTATACGGAACTATTTCCAGTTCCAGAATTCCATTCGGACCGTGATATCACGAGGTCCGATTCCAGGCTGAATTCCAAATCTTGTGAAATCCTGAATTCCAATTCAGGTGCCGAAATACTCCCGGGTCATCAGAAACCCGAGGCGAACACACTCCCAAGTCCGGAATCATCATCTGGAGCTGCTGGAGCTATCAGAACTCGATTCCGAGGGCGTTTGTTCAAAATGCTGCTCGGAACTAAAATCAGCTGAATAGGCTAGCCTTCAGGAAGCAAGTGTTCCTGAACTGGCCAAATCACTTCTGAATCTCGAACTACCTGCCCACACAAGTCATAAGGCACGAGTAGTCGCTATGGAAAGAGTCATTCACGGGAACGGAGTCCCAACACACAAAACGACTGGCTGGGTCGTTACAATTACGGTGTTACATATAATATGGTTGATTTTATTGTGAAATGATATTGTTCAAAGCTTACGACCTATACGGTTTTCTGTTTGAAATTGTGGAAATAAAAGTATTGTGAAAGGCTTTGCCTAAATTGTGAAATTTGTGAATTAATTGATATGATATGTCTGGTGGGAGCGAGTTGTGTGCCGCAACAAGGAATGATAAGGGTGGACAGGTGGGATCGGGTTGCAAGCCGCAACTGGAGCAATAAGGGTGATATATTTAGGGAGGAGCAATAAGGGTGGACAGGTGGGAGCGGGTTGCACGCCGCAACAAGGAGCAATAAGGGAGGACATTTATATTTTTACTAATTTTCAAAGAAAAACAAAGATTTGAAAACTTACAATTTTATTTTTACTATTTTTCAAGTTTTCGGCACTATTTTTATTTAAAGTTAAAGTTTGGAAACTTGGAAATTATTTGCGAGTCGATTATAGCTGAGGCCTGGAAAAGGCGGCTGAGTTATTTTATTTATGTTGCAGTACTTAGTTATTTGTTTAGAATTCCTTTTTGCTTTATATTTATTGTCTCGGTTATATTTTTCTTGTTCGTATAGAATTATTTTATGCGTTGTTGTATATATTATTGTCACAGGTTATATGTTGTTAATGACCCGTCGTAGCCTCGTCACTAATTTGTCGAGGTTAGGCTCGGTACTTACTCAGTACATGGGGTCGGGTGTACTGATACTACACTCTGCACTCTTTTGTGCAGATCCAGGTACCGACCAGCAGTAGAGATATTTAGAGCGGCTATTCGTTTATTCGGTGACACGAGGTATATCTGCCGGCGTTCGAAGATCCCGAGAGTTTCCTCCTATTTTCATAACGTTGTTTTATTATATTCAGAACAGTTACATTACTTCTTTCAGCCTATTATTTGTAGTATTCCTTAGTAGTTCGTGAATTGTGACACTAGACCCTGGGGTGGTCTTAGAGTTATTGTCACGACCCTAAATCCTAACAATCCGTGATGGCGCCTATCGTGGAACTAGGCTAGCCAACCATCACATTACTACGCATTTGTTTGATTATAATACTTCACAATTCAATAGTATTAACAAACATAGCAATAAATAAATTTCATTAAGTCTTAGCGTCCGAAAATTAGTCTAAACAACTCTAAACAAGACCTCCCAAGACTGGAGTCAACATGGTCACGAGCATCTATGAAATAAAACTAACTCTGCTAATGTCTTAAATAAGTCTAGGAATGAAATGCTAAAACTGAATAAGGAAGGGAAATGGAGAAGCTGTGGACGCTGGACAACTACCTCGAAATCCCGTAAGCTGCTGATAACGAACTCGGACGACTACTGCTCTGAATCAATACCTGGATCTGCACACAGAGGTGCATGGAGTAATGATCAGTACGCCAACTCAGTAGTAATGAAAATAAATCACAGTCTGAGAAATACGAAACACACAGCACAGATACACCAACTCACAAAAACCAATAAAACACCAAGTCACCATAAAATATTCATCAAGTACATAAGTTCGAAAACCAATTTCCAGAAATCCTTTGAAACAAGTATAATTTCAGTATACTCAGTAGAACTCTCAATGAAAGCCAGTTTGGAAATCAGAGTAAATCATAGTTCGAAATCTCAGTAAAAATCATCATAAATCTGCCCCTCGAGCCATAATCATTTCTCGTAACAATTTCATCAGTATTAGCCCATCAGGCAACCTCACAATCACTCTGCCAATCAGGCAACCTCACAGTCACCCAGTATCAGCCCCGCGGGCAATATCACTCATTAGGTACTTGCGCTCACTGAGGGTGTATACAGACTCCAGAGGGGATCATATATCCCAAGCGCTATAACAAGCACAGCATGGCATAAATCACACACAATATAGGCCGCAGCCTCACTCATATCATACCATCCTCACAACATAGGCCCGCAGCCTCACGCAGTCAGACACTCTCATCATGCCCTTCAGGCCATAAATATACCGGGTTCTCGACCCAAAAATAGTGTTTCATTTTCACTAAATAGTATCAAAATACTCTGAGTGTCAAAACAATTTATCAAGAAAAGACTGAGTGAAAATCATAACATATCAGTGAGGAAAAAAGTAAAAACAGCCCCCAAGGGGTAAACAATTCGGCACTAGGCCCCAAACATGGCTTACAACCCAAATCATGTCAAATTATAACAATACTATTAAGCATAGGCTTAAAAATCGGTTTCGCAACTCAATAGTTGCCTAAATAGGGAATATATTTCCAAAGTTCCAACCTTTGTATTCCAAAACCCGTGAAAGGGTGCAGAGTCCGGGGTTTCATACCCTCAGGACAGGATTTAAAGACATTACTTACCTCAAACTAGCCAGAAACTATTTTTCAATATGCTTGCCTCTCGAATCAACTCCCGAGCGCTCCAAATCTATAAAGATCAGGCCTTTATCATCAAATTATGCTTAAGGAATGAATTTCAATTCAAAAATATCGATTTTAGCTCAAAATCCGAAATTTGCTAAAACTCGACCCCCGAGCCCGCGTCTCGGAACTCAGAAATTTTTATACGAATATGTTCTTCGTCATTTCACGAGTCCATACATATAAAAAATGCTAAACTCGGAGTTCGTTTGACCCCTCAAATCGACCCCTAAAGGTATCATAATCTCAAGCCCTAACCCCACCTTTTCTACTGATTTCCATGAATTAAACACTGTGATTATGTTCCTTAATCACCTATAATCAAGTTTTAAGGTCCAAAATACTTACCTCTATTTAGAACGATGATTTTCCCTCTTTAAAATCACCTCAAAAGCTTCTTCTAGTTCAAAAATGGTGTAAAAATATGTTAGGGTTGCGGTTTATTTTTATACTGCCCAGGTAAATACCCTCCGCGATCGCGGTCAAACACACGCAATCGCACAATACAATTTTCCCCTTATCCGCGATCGCAGGCCTCCTATTGAGATCGCACAGTGCATTATTTCCAGCCAATCCCACGCGCCCAACTCCCTTGTGCGATCGCACACAAGCCCCTGCGACCGCACTCCCTTCTCCCCCTCTACTCTGCGATCGTACCTCCTCACCTACAATTGCACAAAACAAATTTCTAGAGCTCACCAACTACCCTGTGCGATGGCATATAATACCCTGCGATCGCATAGAGGAAATACACACCTGCAACAAACCAGCAAAACCGCTATTTCTCTAATTACAAATGAGTCCGTTAACCACCCGAAATCAATCCCGAGCCCCTCGGGACCCCAACTAACTATACCAACACATCACATGTGATCATTCAAACTTAGTTGCACTCTCAAACCACTAAAAATAACATCTAAACACCAAAATCACGTCGGATTCAAGCCTAAGAACTTTGATATTTCTAAAATCCACCAACGATGCTCAAACTATCCAAAACAACTCCGATTGACATGAAATTTTGCAGACATATCCAAATGACATTACGAACATGTCCCAACTGTCAGAATTTCATTCCGACCCCGATAGCCTATTCAAGACTAATTCTACACCGGACATCAAAAAATTATTCTGAACATACTCCTAAATCCCAAATTAGCTAACGAAACTATCCGAGCCATAAAATACGCATTCCGAGGTCGTTTACCAATAAGTCAACTCTCAGTGGACTTTTCCCATTACAAGGCTATTTTTAAAGACTAAATGACTGAACTCTCACTACAACCATTCGATTTCAAGCCTACCAACTCTAACACGTCAATAACAGTATAACCAATCTATAACAAGTCAATTACAGTAATTATAATGTTGGTTTTACGTAACGACAGGCCGGGTTGTTATATTTTCCCCCTCTTAAACAAACGTTCGTCCTCAAACGGGTCTAGAAACATACCTGGAGTCTCAAACAAGTGATGATATTTGCTATGCATCTCCCGCTCGGTCTCCCAAGTAGCCTCCTCCACTGGCTGACCTCTCTACTGCACCTTCACTGATGCTATCTCCTTAGATCTCAACCTTCTGACCTCACGAGCCAAAATAGCTATTGGCTCCACCTCATATGACATATCACCCTCAAGCTGAATTGTGCTGAAGTCTAACACATGAGACGGGTCACCAACATATTTCCTGAGCATCGACACATGAAATACTGGATGAACACTCGATAGACTGGGTGGTAAGGCAAGTCTATAAGCCACCTCTCCAACCTTCTGAAGTACCTCAAAAGGACCAATAAACTGAGGACTCAGCTTTCCTCTCTTTCCGAATCTCATAACACCCTTCATGGGTGATACCTTCAGTAGTACCGTATCACTTTCCATAAATGACACATCCCGGACCTTCCGGTCCGCATAACTCTTCTGTCTAGACTTCGCCATGCGAAGTTGCTCCTTAATCAACTTCACCTTCTCCAACGTATCCTGAATCAAATATGTGCCCAATATCTTAGCCTCACCAGGATCGAACCAACCAACCAGAGATCTACACCTCCTACCATATAAAGCTTCATACGGGGCCATCTGAATACTGGACTGGTAGTTGTTATTATATGCAAACTCCGCTAGTGGCAGAAACTGATCCCATGAACCACCAAAATCAATCACACAAGCCCGTAACATATCCTCCAATATCTGAATAGCCCGTTCCAACTGCCCGTCGGTCTGAGGATGAAATGCCATGCTCAACTCTACATCAGTACCCATACCTTTCTATACGGCCCTCCAAAACTGAGATGTGAAATGTGTACCTCTGTTAGAAATAATAAAAACCGGAACTCCATGCAGTCGAACAATCTTCTTAATGTAAATATCAGCTAACCGCTCTGAAGTATAAGTAGTACTGACCGGAATGAAATGCGCGGACTTGGTCAATCTATCCACAATGACCCAAATAGCATCAAAACCCTTCGAAGTCCGTGGAAGCCTAACTACAAAGTTCATCGTAATTCGCTCCCACTTCCACTCAGGAATATCTAACCTCTGAAGTAATCCAACGGGTCTGTGGTGCTCATACTTGACCTGCTGGCAGTTGAGACACCGTGCTACATACTTCACAATATCTCTCTTTATCCGCCTCTACCAATATTGATGTCTCAAATCCTAATACATCTTCGCGACACCCGGATGGATGGAATACCGCGAGCTGTGAGCCTCTGCTAATATCAACTCTCGAATCCTTCCACATTGGGCACGCAAATACGGCCCTGCATCCTCATAACATCGTCATCACCAATAGTCACATCCCTGGAATCACCTCGTCGAACTCTATCCTGAAGAACTAATAAGTGTCGGTCATCATACTGTCGTGCCTTAATCTGATCAAATAAAGAAGACCGGGAAGCCATGCTAGCTACCACCCGTGGAGGGTCTGACAAATCCAATCTCACTAACTGACCCACTAAAGCCTGAACATCAAGTGCTAACGGTCGCTCTGCTGCTGAAAGGTAATCTAGACTCCCCAAACTCTCAGCTCTGTGATTCAAGGAATCGCCCACTACATTGGCCTTCCCCGGGTGATACAAAATAGTAAGGTCATAATCCTTAAGAAGCTCTAACCACCTTCTCTGACGCAAATTCAAGTCTTTAGGACTCAGTAGATACTGCAAGCTACGATGATCAGTGAAAATCTCACACTGTACCCCATGCAAATAATGCCACCAAATCTTTAAGGCATGAACAATGACAGCTAACTCAAGATCGTGCACTAGGTAATTCTTCTCTTGCACCTTCAACTATCTTGACGTGTAGGCAATCACCCTACCGTCTTGCATCAATACCGCTCCCAAGCCAACTCTAGAAGCATCACAATAGTCTGTGTAAGAATCCGAACTAGTAGGCAAAACTAAAATCGGAGTTGTGGTCAATGCTGACTTGAGCTTCTGAAAGCTCTCCTCACACGCATCGGACTATCTGAATGGAGCACCCTTCTTAGTCAATCTAGTCAATGGTGAAGCAATAGAAGAGAATCCTTCCACAAAACGTCGGTAATATCCCGCCAAACCAAGGAAACTCCTAATCTCAGTAGTTGAGGACGGTCTCAGCCAACTCTGCACCGCCTCAATCTTCTTCGGATCAACCTGAATACCCTCACAAGACACCATGTGCCCCAAGAAAGCTATTGAACAAAGCCAAAACTCACACTTGAAGAATTTTGCATAAAGCTTCTCCTCCCTCAATATCTGTAAGGTTGATCCGAAGTGTTGAGCATGCTCTTCCTGGCTACGAGAATAAACCAGGATGTCATGAATGAACACAATGATGAATGAATCAAGGTAAGGTTGAAACACACTGTTCATCAATTGCATGAACGAGGCTGGGGAATTGGTCTGCCCAAATGACATAACCAGTAATTCATAATGACCATATCTGGTTCTGAAAGCAGTCTTCGGAATGTCAGAATCCCTAATCTTCAACTGATGATACCCCAACCTCAAGTCGATCTTGGAGAACACCTTAGCTCCTTGAAGCTGATCAAATAAGTCATCAATACGAGGCAAAGGATAATGATTCTTCATTGTAACCTTATTCAGCTGCCTATAATCAATACACATACGCATGGAGCCATATTTATTTTTCACAAACAATACCGGTGCACCCCAAGGTGACACACTAGGCCGAATAAACCCCTTATCTAAGAGTTCCTGAAGCTGTTTTTTCAGTTCTTTCAACTCCGCTGGTGCCATGCGGTAAGGTGGAATAGAGATAGGATGAGTGTCTGGCACCAGGTCAATACCAAAATCAATATCCCTGTCAGGTGGCATGCCTGGCAGGTCTGCAGGGAATACATCCGGAAAATCACAGACTACAGGAACAAAATCAATAGAAGGAGTCTCACTACTAACATCCCTCACAAAAGCAAGATAAGATTCACACCCTTTCTCAACCATACGCTGGGCTTTCAAATAAGAGATCATTCTGCTAGGCACATGCTCTATAGACCCTCTCCACTCAACTCTCGGAACTCTGGGCATAGCTAAGGTAACGGTCTTAGCGTGACAATCAAGAATCGCAGGACATGGGGATAACCAATCCATGCCTAGAATTACATCAAAATAAACATTACTGAGTAACATTAAGTCCACTCGAGTCTCCATACCCCCAATAGATATAAGACACGACCGGTACACACGGTCCACAACAATAGTATCACTCATATCATACCATCCTCACAACATAGGCCCGCAGCCTCACTCAGTCAAACACTCTCATCATGCCCTTTAGGCCATAAATATACCGGGTTCTCGACCCAAAAATAGTGTTTCATTTTCAATAAATAGTGTCAAAATACTCTGAGTGTCAAAACAATTTATCAAGAAAAGACTGAGTGAAAATCATAACATATCAGTGAGGAAAATAGTGAAAACAACCCCCAAGGGGTAAACAATTCGGCACTTGGCTCCAAACGTGGCTTACAACCCAAATCATATCAAAATATAACAATACTATTAAGCATAGGCTTAAAAATCGGTTTCGCAACTCAATAGTTGCCTAAATAGGGAATATATTTCCAAAGTTCCAACCTTTGCGTTCCAAAACCCGTGAAAGGGTGCAGAGTCCGGGATTTCATACCCTCAGGACAGGATTTAAAGACATTACTTACCTCAAACTAGCCCAGAAACTATTCCGCAATACGCTTGCCTCTCGAATCAAATCCCGAGCGCTCCAAATCTATAAAGATCAAACATTTATCATCCAATTATGCTTAAGGAATGAATTCCTATAAAATAATATCGATTTTAGCTCAAAACCCGAAATTTGCTAAAACCCCACCCCCGGGCCCGCGTATCGGAACTCAGAAATTTTTATACCAAAATGTTCTTCGTCATTTCACAAGTCCGTACATATAAAAAACGCTAAAATCGGAGTTTGTTTGACCCTTCAAATCGGCCCCTAAAGATCTCATAATCTCAAGCCCTAACCCCACCTTTTTCTACTGATTTCCATGAATTAAACACTGTAATTATGTTCCTTAATCACCTATAATCAAGTTCTAAGGTCCAAAATACTTACCTCTAGAACGATGATTTTCCCTCTTTAAAATTGCCTCAAAAGCTTCTTCCCGTTCAAAAATGGTGTAAAAATATATTTGGGTTGCGGATGGTTTATTTTTATACTGCCCCGGGTAAATACCCTCCGCGATCGCGGTCAAACACACGTGATCGCATAGTACAATTTTCCCCTTCTCCGCGATCGCAGGCCTCTTATTGAGATCGCACAGTGCATTATTTCCAGCCAACCCCACGCGCCTAACTCCCTTGTGCGATCGCACAAAAGCCCCTGCGACCGCACTGCCTTCTCCCCCTCTACTCTGCGATCGCACCTCCTCACCTGCGATCGCACAGAACAAATTTCCTGAGCTCACCAACTACCATGTGCGATCGCATATAATACCCTGCGATCGCATAGAGGAAATACATACCTGCAACACACCAGCAAAGCAGCTATTTCTTTAAGTCCAAATGAGTCTGTTAACCACCCGAAATCAATCTCGAGCCCCTCGGGACCCCAACCAACTATACCAACACATCACATATGATCATTCAAACTTATTCGCACTCTCAAAACTCTAAAAATAACATCTAAACACCAAAATCACGTCGGATTCAAGCCTAAGAACTTTGATATTTCTAAAATCCACCAACGATGCTCAAACTATCCAAAACAACTCCGATTGACCTAAAATTTTAAAGACATGTCCAAAATGTCATTATGAATATGTTCCAACTATCGGAATTCCATTCCGACCCCGATAGCCTATTTTCCACTGCTGACCGGAAATTCCCAAAAACTAACTTTCGCCAATTCAAGCCTAATTCTACACCGGACATCACAAAATTATTCTGAACACACTCATAAGTCCCAAATCACCTAACGAAGCTATCCGATCCATAAAATCCGCATTCCGAGGTGGTTTACCAATAAGTCAACTCTCAGTTGATGTTTTCCATTTCAAGGCTATTTTTAAAGACTAAATGACTGAACTCTCACTACAACCATTCGATTTCAAGCCTACCAACTCTAACACTTCAATAATATTATAACCAACCTATAACAAGTCAATTACAGTAATTATAGTGAAGGTTTTACATAACGACAGACCGGGTCGTTACAGTTATTTGTATACTAAGTTCGTGGTTCGTTTTAATTAATTGATTATTATTTTATATTTGGAGTATTTCATTGGAAATCATTTAAATTAAGTTTAATTTAAATTCATTTATTTATTCTTAAATAAATAATTAAAGTAAATTAGTTAATCGAATTCTAACATTGGCTTGCCTAGCAAGTGTGGTGTTAGGCGCCATCACTATCCCTAAGTTTGGTAATTTGGGTCATGACAAGTTGGTATCAGAGCACTAGGTTGCTTAGGTCTCACAATTCACGAACAAACTTGGTAGAGGCTGAAGGATCGGTACGGAGACGTCTGTACTTATTTCTCAGAGGCTATGAAGTTAGGAACAATTTCACTTCTATTATACTCCATCGTGCGAATTTATTCTACCATTGATGATTGAACTTGCCTACTTTTATCCTCTCACAAATCTCGACAACACGCAAAGCATTTACGACCGGACAAGAGATGAAGCCCCAATGACAGCTACGATCAAGGGAAGAGACAGAAGTAGAGCTCAGTCTAAAGCTCGAACATCAACACCTATTGTACATTCTCAAATGGATCTAGACGCAGAGGTTCTAGCTCAGTCGGTATAGGTTGGACTAGTCCATATCCCAGAAGGATTTATAGCTACTCCAGAATTACATAACAAGGGAATAGTTGAAAGCATCGGGGTTGATTTATATGATCTATGAAGTTTAACGTTGTGGATTATCAGGCATTGTGACCTATGACTTCGTGCCAAGTGGCGAAGTCCACTGTCAAGGAATAGAATGTGAGGCCATGCGTTATATCTGTTTTGGCTTAGAATATATAAGGCCGGAGATTTTTTGTTACGACCCGACCGGTCGTTTTGTGATCCAGCGCGTTGTTCAGCAGTTGGGAGTCATGAACAGCTTCACCTCGGGTATTGTGACTTGTGTGTATGGTCAGAGTTGAAATTCAGGAGGTTCGGAGTTAAATTCAAAGGAAAATTCCCATTTTAGAAGCCTTAAGTTGAAGAAATTGAGTAAGAATGAATTTTGAGTAAACGACCTCGGAATCAGGATCTGAAGGTTCCAGCAGATTCGTATGATGATTTCGGACTAGGGCGTATGTCCGGACCGGGTTTTGGATAACCCGGGAGTGTTTCGGCGTATAATGTGGAAGTTAGCATTTTTGAAGGAATTTCCTAAGTTTGGTTTGAAGAGTATTTCATAGATATTGACATATGTTTGGGATTACGAGTATGGGAATAGCTCCGTATGGTGATTCTTGAGTTGGGAGCGCGATCGGAAGTGAATTCGGATGTCCGGAGGTCATTTTAAAGCCTTTTGGCTAAAGATAGTTATTTGAAGGTTTTTGAGAATCCGACCGGAAGTGGAGAATTTGATATTGGGGTCGGAATGTGATTCCGGATGTTGGATTAGGTCCGTAATTGCGAATATGACTTGCGTGCAAAATTTGGGATCAATCGGACGTGATTTGATAGGTTTCGGCATCGGATGTGAAAATTAGAAATTTCAAAGTTCATAAAGTTGGATTTTAGTGCGATTCATGATTTTGAAGTTGTTTGATGTGATTTGAAGCCTCGAGAAAGTTCGTGGGGTGTTATGGGACTGAGTCGTGTGATTTGGACGGGGTCCCGGGGGCCTCAGGTGTGTTTCGGGCCATTTCGGAGTGAATTTGATGTTGCTGGTTTTTGGTGCTACTAGTGTTCTATGCGATCACAGCCTTAGTTGTGCGATCGTGAAGACCAAAGGTGAAGGGGGTGAGTTTGGCTTGTGCAATCGCGGTCCCTTGTGTGCGATCGCGGTCCCTTGTATGCGATCGCGGAGAAGGATTTAAGGGGACCGGGTTTTTGGCCTATGCGATCGCGGAAGTGCAATGCGATCACGGAGGGGAAGGCTGGGCGGCTTGTGCGATCGCGGTCGGTGTGTGCGATCGCGTAGGGAGGCAGCAGGTGACCTGTGCGATCGCTGGCAAGATGGTGCGATCGCATAGGTGTTGGTTATGGGCAGTGTTGATTTAAAACGGGATTTTGGCATTTCTCTCTCATTTTTCAAAGCCATGGGCGATTTTTGGAGAGCTTCAGGAGAGGATTCTCGTCATCTATGTTAAGGTAAGTTACTCCTACTCATTTCAATTTAAATACAAGATTTATGCATAGGTTAAACATGAGAAATTGTGGGAGATTTTTGAACCTAGAAATTTGGAAATTTGGATTTTAGCCAAAAATTCAGCATGAATGATTGAGTAAAATGTGTAATTGAATTAGTCAAGCTTCGGGTAGAGATTTTCTTTAAGAAATTTTGAAGTCCCGGCACGTGGGCCCGAGGGCATTTTGGTCATTTCATTGAGCCTGGCTGAGGAACTTTGTAATTTGAATTGGTTATGATCTATTGAGTATATTTTCATTGAATTGTCGTTATTTGGATAGTTTGGGAGCGTTTCGCATCCATTTTAGTCGTCGTAGAGGCTTGGAAGCTGGTGATGAATGTTCGGAGCGAGGTGAGTCTCCTTTCTAATTTTGTAAGAGGGAATTGTCCCCATAGGTACTCTATGTGTTATTTGTTTGGGTTTTGGGGGCTACGTGCGTACCACGTGACGAGAGTCCGTACGTAGCGACTATTATTGTCATGTCCGGGTAGATAGGGACCACAGCATGCTATGTATTCTGCCTTAAAATTACCTATATGTTTAAATTCATGCTTCGATATATATTATTGTTTCCCTGAGCTTTCATTGACTTAAATAATTGGAAAGGATTTGTTGTGTGGAATGGACTTAATATTATGTATGCGCCTATTGTCGCTTCGTAATTTACTTTCCGCGAGCGATTTTTGATTTCCTTCACTCTTATGGGAGCGGGCCGTATGCTACGGCAGATTTATAGTGCACTTTTAGTACGGGTCGGTCGATCCCCGGCAGTGCACAGGGATTTAATTGAGTATGCACTTTGGGTACGGGCCGGTCGATCCCCGGCAGTGCATGGACGAAGTTACACTATGATATGATATGATTACATTGATAGACGCACTCTTGGTACGGGCCGGTCGATCCCCGACAGTGCGTAGGTAGGATTGTTGTTAAGCATGCACTCTTGGTACGGGCCGGTCGATCCCCGGCATTGCATAGCTATTCCCCCTCATAACTCCGGCCAAATGTCTTATTCCTGTGTGCGCATGATTATTTGGCATTGTTTCATGGTTATTGACTTGTATTGGATGATTGTGGAAAAGAAAGTGGATTGTTATCGTTCCAGTATTTACTTGGATTTCTGTGCTTTATATATAATTGCTACTCACTGTCTTACACGTCTTCCGCTTTTATTCGTTTTATCATTATTATATCATACTATTGGACCTTAGTGAGTGTCAAGTCGACCTCTCGTCACTACTTCTTCAAGATTAGACGGGATACTCACTGGGTACATATATGTATATGTTCTCATGCTACACTTTCTGTGCATTGTGTTACACAGGTACCTTTATAGTACAGTGATCGATTTGGGGACTTATACGGGCTGCATTCAACCAGAGGCGTTTCACAACTGCCAGAGTCTCCCTTCTGTGTACTTACATTTTTTATTTATTGCCTTTGTCCAATTTGTTTTTCGGACAAGCATTGTATAATTGAATAAATTCTTAGAAATTGCTCATGGACTGGTGTCACCGGGTTCTGGGGATGTCTTGGTATTTCTTTTTTTTTTGTATTAAGTTGGTTTCCTGCCGTATTTAAATTACGAAATTTATTTATTTAATAATGAAAATGCAAGAAGAGGTTTCGATTCTAAAATGTTAAACAGGAAAGTGTTCCAACTGATTAAGGGGTCAGCTTGCCTGACAATAGTGTCTGGCGCCATCACAACCCATAGGTTTTGGGTCGTGACAACGTGGTATCAGAGCACTAGGTTCCCTTAGGTTTCACGAGTCATGAGCAAGTCTAGTAGAGTCTTGCGGATCGGTACGGAGACGTCTGTACTTATCTTCGAGAGGCTACAAGGCTGTAGGAGTACTTCCCTTCTTGATTCCTCATCGTGCGATTTGATTCCATTAAGGCTTATGCCTATGTTTCCTCCTACTCAATCTTATACGTCGCGAAGATCTTGCTATGATTCGAGGAGTTGAGGAATTGAAATGGTGCTACAGATATGGTGCGAGATTTTTTCCATATGCAGTTGGTTGGGGCTGTTGTTGCTACCCTGCAGAAGAAGAATATGTTGTTTCAGCTCAGTAATTGTGTTTCTGAGGACTTTGAGGCCATGATCGGGTTATTATGATGCTTACGATTGGACATCGCGCGGTGTTGATAGAATGGTAGGATGTTTGCCCATATGTAGGGGCAATGAATGACTTGAAGGTAGGTCTTCTCAAGGCGTGGTTTCGAGATTTCAGTATTTTAGTTCCGGCGGAGGAAAGGCACTTGGACTATGAATGGTCTGGTTCGGATTGATAAAAGTAATGAAGCTTGGTGTTATCGAGCAAGGTGGAATATTCACCCGTGTTGTGGTACCGATGTTTGATCGAATAGAACATGTTAAGTTCGTCGGTGCTATAGTTCTTCGGTTGCCTTAGGTTATAGTGTTGTGAAGCGGTGTTGAAGAAGCAGCTGTTATAGATCGTGGTGTGCGATGATTAAGGTATTGAATGAGCATTTCTAATGAAGGCAGCTCAAGAAAGATGATCATCAGAGAGTTTGAAGTCGTGGTGATCTGATGGTTCAAGAGCTACAGAGAATGATATTGAATTGAGGCCGCAACTGAGAAGCATGCTATGGAGGGAGCCATGTGAAAAGTGTCAGGTAGCGGCTAAATCTCTAAATGCCAGGCGTCAGAGACGAAAGTCGGGTACTTGCTTAAAGGAATGAGTCCAACTAAGTAAGAAGTGGAAGTATAGCCTATGAGTTCAGTGGTAAGGCGGTTGCCTGCCTTAGGGAGGAGTTGAAGTGATTTGAGAAATTTTGTGGACATGGAGTAGGTCCACAAGCTTAAACCGAAATGTTGGTTATTCGGAGGAAGGTTAGATGCCATCGAGAGGAGTTGTTAGGGATGAAGAAGGATGCATCATAGCTTGGAATCAAAAGATGTTGTCGCGCATATAGTGGATGTCCATGGGGAGCGGACGGACTAGTCAAGTCGGTGAAGGAGGACAAGCTTAGGATGGGGGTCTCGATGTCGTAGAAAGTATGCCTCATAGCATAGTGGAAAGTGTCGGTTGGTGATTTTCCACATGTGGGTTATCTTCTGTGAGTAGGATAGCGGTTGTGGGGTTGACAAGTTTCTGTGAGGGATCCCAGTAGCTAGTCGGTAGGAAGTAGAATGTGTGAATGGTGCTAGAGAATTTGAGTATTTGGGGAATGCTAACAGGAAAATCCGGAAGAATCGGACGGATTGGTTGAGCAAGGTCATGTCAACAAAGAAGAAAAGATCTCAGCAGTGTCTGGAGTGGTGCAGAGAATAGCTTCGGGCAAAGTGGGGGAGTCCCACCACCTGCAGTTGGGTTGTAAGGTTGTGTTCTCATGGGATTGCGGATTGGCAGTCTATTGGCAACTTGTTACAACTAAGAGAAGGGAGTAAAGCGGTAATTGAGTATGGCATTCGATAAATGTGTATGAAGTTGGTCCTATTGGACCAGGGTTAGACTATGGAAGATTTAGAAGTTGTGCTTAAGGCATAGGCAAGTTGTAAGGGAAGTGACTCAGTCACGTGCTTCATTGAGAGCATGTTCATGTGTTAGAAAAGCCTTTGAATTGATTGTATTCGAGGCCAGTCAGAGTGGGTGACTCTCAGTAGTGGTCCTAGTGAATTCGAAGGTTAGAAACTGTGGTGTTTAAGGGTTTCAGGAAGCCGTATGATTGAGAATCGAGCTTTTGCAGCATAATCTCTGAGGAGAAGGAAAATGGTTGGAGTGTCCTATGTTATTTCAGCACGTAGGATAGTATTAGAGGAGTGAGAGAAATAAACTCCGAGTTGTAGAAATATTATCAGGAGGTTGTGAGACGGCTTGCGGAATTTAGGCAGCATGGTCTCGTGAATAAAGGTCACTCGGGATGAGTGAGGGTTGAGCTGCAATGAGTTGAAAGAAGTTACTATTAGCTTTGAGGCAACTAAAGATGATTAAACGAAGATAGATTGGTTATCCATGGTTGAAATGGCACAAGTACGGCAGTGATCAGTTCCTTCGGCATGATTGAGTACATGTATGGTCTGTGCAGATATGTGTGGGGCCTGTCGGCCGTCGTAATAGATTTCAGTTTGAAGCATTCAAGTGCTATGACCTGTCAGGTGTAGGCGGGTCCCAGAAGGGTTATGGTGGTTCAGACCACTACTTAAGGATTTGCATGTATTGGGATTGTGAGAGCTCACTTGTGTGTTGTTATGGTTATCAATAATTGAGGTAAGTAAAGGCTCTATATGATGGAGTGTTCACCCTAATATTGGTTCAGGAGTTATGATGGAATTCTCGCACTATTTCATATTGGCATGTTAGGTGCAGTTAGCAGTATGTAACTGGATGTAAGAATCGAGATTTGCGGTTCGGTGTTAACAAGGATGTCATGATGCTCGGAGGAGCAAGAACAAAGGATTGAAATGATTAGAATAAAGTGATATTGTCTTTAGTGTCATCTTAGTTTGGTGTTTGGTGAAAGAGGCTTTGTATCCTGGTTACGGGTCCTTGAATTGTTTTACAGCCTTAGGGTGGTCGGTGGTATGGATGTGCATACTTGTTACCTTGTGTGGAAGGTCGTGGGAGCATGACCGCGGGAAGATTTCATAGGTGTGGCATGTAGTCACCTGATTTGTTGAAGAATTAGACCAAGTATAAAGGAGTGTAATATTGCTGAATTGAGAATTTGTGCCTGGAAGGCGTTCGGCTCAGTTGGTTGTGGATTGTAGGGTGTTTATCTCGGCTATGATGGTTGTCCTCGTGTGTATAAGAAAAAGGAAGCGGGTTGTTTGGACCCAGGTAAGGCTATCAGCGTAGTTCAATGCGAGCAGAATCGGTTTGAAGTGAGTGAATGGACTTAAACAAGATTTTGGACTTCATGCGAGTCAGAGGTGTTCATTTCAGTATGGCACTCCTCAAGGAGGGGTATTGGGATATCAGGTGTTGTCCCGTCTTCGTCAAATTCATGTGATATTGTGATTGTGCCGTGTGAGTTGTGAAACGACTTGATAATTTCTTATGTGTTGAGGTTCCGCGTAGTGACGAGGTTATGTGAGCAGGATGGCTCCTGAGATTCAGATTATATATCGCACCTCAGTCGTGCTGGAGTTTTTGTAGCATATGGCTCTATCAGTCTCCCCAGAATGGTATTATGCACTTAGCGTGCTTGTGACCGATATTCAGTGATTTGTAATAGTGAGCAATTCAGCTCCGTGTATATTACCTTATGTAAATCTTATGATGGGATCGGGTGGCACGCCGCCACGGGTATGTTAATTGGATCGGGTTGCACGCCGCAACAATGTGATGTTGAGCAAGGCTCCTGTAATAATTTTCTTGTGTTTTACTTCATAATTTTCTGAGGAAAGTTCATATTAGTTGTGTGAGTTGAGTAGTCCCATCCGGAGTCATTTTCTTATGTGTCGTGTTCGAATTGTGGCATGTTGGCGCATTGTGGCATCGTGTGAGGCTAATGGACGTGTTTGGGGTGATTGGTTATCTGAGCAGTTCATACTGGGTGAGACAAAATTTATAAATCTGGGATCGGTGTGATAAGACTATGCAAGAATATTACAGGACAATCACCATCATTGGTTGTAATGGGATGATGATCTTAGTCAGGAGGAAGGATTTCAATATTTAGTTAACTCTGCAGTTGGTTAGATTTCTACACATTTCCTCTGTTGTGGTGGTATCGTCAGCATTATAGCAGGATGTATGTGTGTATCTCATAAGGTGCTTTGAGAGCATCAAATTCGTAGAATTCTGGCTATTAAGGTTCAGGGAGCGTCATTGTGGTCAAATGATGGATTATGCGGTGTATGGTGCCGATTCAGCAAGGATACACAGTTGTGTTCTGGTGCCTCGTGTGGTAGTTTTTGCGGTGTTCACATATTAGGAACAGGCATGGCAGAGAATTTCAAGTGTTGGAACTGGGGTCTGAATTTTTTATATGGATAAAAGGGAATACCTTCAGATTTTATCAAGCTAATGTGCTCAACTGGATTGTGGTAGAACGGGCAGGTGCACGAGGTGTTACATAGTGATTTCAGATAATTCTGAGGCAGTTCTTGGCACGTTCGAGGACGAACGTCTAACTAAGTGGGGGAGAATGTAACGACCTGATCGGTCGTTTTGTGATCCAGCGCGTCGTTCAGCAGTTGGGAGTCATGAACAGCTTCACTTCGGGTATTGTGACTTGTGTGTATGGTTAGAGTTGAAATTCAGGAGGTTCAGAGTTAAATTGAAAGGAAAATTCCCATTTCAAAAGCCTTAAGTAGAAGAAATTGAGTAAGATTGAATTTTGAGTAAACGACCTCGGAATCAGGATCTGAAGGTTCCAGCAGGTTCGTATGATGATTTCGAACTAAGGCGTATGTACGGACCGGGTTTTGGATAACCCGGAAGCGTTTCAGCGTATAATGTGGAAGTTAGCATTTTTGAAGGAATTTCCTAAGTTTGGTTTGAAGAGCATTTCATAGATATTGACGCCCGTTTGGGATTCCGAGTCTAGGAATACCTCCGTATGGTTATTCTGGAGTTGGGAGCGCGATCGGAAGTGAATCTGGATATCCGGAGGTCATTTTGAAGCCTTTTGGCTAAAGATAGTTATTTGAAGGTTTTTGAGAATCCGACCAAAAGTGGAGAATTTGATATCGGGGTCGGAAAGCGATTTCAGAAGTTGGATCAGGTCCGTAATTTCTAATATGACTTGCGTGCAAAATTTGGGATCAATCGGACGGGATTTGATAGGTTTCGGCATCGGATGTGAAATTTAGAAATTTCAAAGTTCATAAAGTCGTATTTTAGTGCGATTCGTGATTTCGGCGTTGTTTGATGTGATTTGAAGCCTCGAGCAAGTTCGTGGGGTGTTATGGGACTGAGTCGTGTGATTTGGACAGGGTCCCGGGGGCCTCGGGTGTGTTTCGGGGTGGTTTCGGGGCATTTCGGAGTGAATTTGATGTTGCTGGTTTCTGGTGCTGCTAGTGTTCTATGCGATCGCAGCCTTAGCTCTGCGATCGCGAAGAAGAAAGGTGAAGGGGGTGATTTTGGCTTGTGCGATCGCGGTCCCTTGTGTGCGATCACGGAGAAGGATTTAAGGGGACCGGGTTTTTGGCCTATGCGATCGTGGAAGTGCAATGCGATCGCGGAGGGGGCGGCTGGGCGGCTTGTGCATTCGCGGTTGGTGTGTGCGATCGCGTAGGGAGGCAGCAGGTGACCTGGGCGATCGCTGGCAAGATGGTGCGATCGCATAGGTGTTGGTTCTGGGAAGTGTTGATTTAAAACGGGATTTTGGCATTTCTCTCTCATTTTTCAAAGCCATGGGCGATTTTTGGAGAGCTTCAAGAGAGGATTCTCGTCATATATGTTAAGGTAAGTTACTCCAACTCATTTTAAGTTAAATACAAGATTTATGCATAGGTTAAACATGAGAAATTGTGGGGGAAATTAGGATTTTTGAAGAAAACCTAGAAATTTGGAAATTTGGATTTTGGCCACGAATTGAGCATAAATAATTGAGTAAAATGTGTAATTGAATTAGTAAAGCTTCGGGTAGAGATTTTTTTCAAGAAATTTTGAAGTCCGGGCACGTGGGCCCGAGGGCATTTTGGTCATTTCATTGAGCCGGGCTGAGAAACTTTGTAATTTGAATTGGTTATGATCTATTGAGTATATTTTCATTGAATTATCATTATTTGGATAGTTTGGGAGCGTTGCGCATCCATTTTAGTCGTCGTAGAGGCTTGGAAGCCAGTGATGAATCTTCGGAGCGAGGTGAGTCTCTTTTCTAACCTTGTAAGAGGGAATTGTCCCCATAGGTACTCTATGTGTTGTTTCTTTGGGTTTTGGGGCTTACATGCGTACCACGTGAAGAGAGTCTGTACGTAGCGGCTACTATTGTCATGTCCGGGTAGATAGGGACCACAACATGCTATGTATTCTGCATTAAAATGACCTATTTGTATAACGTCATGCTTCGATATATATTATTGTTTCCCTGAGCTTTCATTGACTTAAATAATTGGAAAGGATTTGTTGTGTGGAATGGACTTAATAATATGTGTGCGCCTGTTGTCGCTTCGTAATTTACTTTCCGCGACCGATTTGTGATTTCCTTCGCTCTTATGGGAGCGGGTCGTACGCCACGGCGGATTTATAGTGCACTTTTGGTACGAGCCGATCGATCTCCGGCAGTGCATATGTAGGATTATTGGTAAGCATGCACTCTTGGTACGGGCCGGTCGATCTCCGGCAGTGCATAGCTATTCCCCTTCNTTTCCTTTTGACTCTGGCCGGTTGTCTTATTCCTATGTGCGCATGATTATTTGGCATTGTTTCATGGTTATTGACTTGTATTGGATATTTGGGGAAAAGAAAGTGGCCATTGTTATCGTTCCAGTATTTACTTGGATTTATGTGCTTTATATATAATTTCTACTCACTGTCGTACATGTCTTCCGCTTTTATTCGTTTCATCATTGTTATATCATACTGTTGGACCTTAGTGAGTGTCAAGTCGACCTCTTGTCACTACTTCTTCGAGATTAGACGGGATACTCACTGGGTACATATATGTATATGTACTCCTGCTACACTTTATGTGCATTGTGTTGCACAGGTACCTTTATAGTACAGTGATCGATTTGGGTACTTATACGGGTTGCATTCATCCAAAGGCGTTCCACAGCTGTCAGAGTCTCCCTTCTGTGTACTTACATTTTATATTTATTTCCTTTGTCCAATTTTTTTTTCGGACAAGCGTTGTATAATTGTATAAATTCTTAGAAATTGCTCATGGACTTGTGTCACCGGGTTCTGGGGACGTCTTGGTATTTTTTTTTTGTATTAAGTTGGTTACTTGCCGTATTTAAATTACGAAATTTGTTTATTTAATAATGAAAATGAAAGAAGAGGCTTCGATTCTAAAATGTTAAACATGAAAGTGTTCCAACTGATTAAGGGGTCGGCTTGCCTGACAGTGGTGTCCGGCGCCATCACAACCCATAGGTTTTGGGTCGTGACACACATAATGAAACACCCTAATTATAAAGCTAGATATATTCAAATGAAAGCTAGGCAAGAGGGGACAAGTGTAGGTAATCAGGTTAACCCTAGTACCGGGTCAAATCTAGTGGGGAATTAACACTGTTACCGGTGGTATTTTACATTAAAACCCAATAAAGATCGTGAATAATTGGAAAAAATAGTTAGTGTTATGTGCTTACCATATAGTTTCCACTCTAACCCTCACTTTGTCCATTATATTAGAAGAATTTTTAATCCTACTTATAAAGGATGTCCTCGCACAACCGTAAAGGCTGATATTTATAAATATAAACATGAATATGAACAATATTTGCGCTATTTATTTACTCATATTAGTAACCGCGTTTCTATTACTACTGATATTGGTAGGAGTGGCAATGACTGTGATTACCTTACTGTACCACTCATTGGATTGATGATGCATCGATAATACAAAAGCGCATTATTGCTTATAGAATAATTACTCCAAGTCACACATGTAAGTTTATTGCTAAGACAGTTGCAGATATTTGTAGATAGTTTTGCATTAGAGATAAACTAACAGCAGTTTCAATGGATAATGCTTCTAGTAACACTAATGCTATAGGCATTCTTACAACTACACTAAATCCTGCATTTAGTAATATTTTCCATGTTAGATGTATTTGTCATATTTACCATTTAATCGTCGGTGATGGTCTGAAAACTTTAAATGTTGAAATTGCAAAGGTTAAATGCGCTCTTCATTGGCTTTTTTATTCAAACCGTAGAAGTAGAGTTAGAGAATATTATAAAAAATGTGATGAATTTGGCCTTAGAGAAAGAAAGGTTCCTAAACCTTGTCCGACTAGATGGAATTACTTGTATGAAAGTTTAGTTGTTGCATATGAATATAGAAACCCAATAAGCGCAACGTATAATTCTCGTGTTGGTGGTGGTGATGAGTATGATGATGATCACCTTACAAATCAAGATTGGGCTAACGTTAAAATTCTTCTTTATTTTTTAGCACATTTTCATGTTGCTACAAATGAATTATCTGGGCAATATTATGCTACTATTTCTAACTGTTTAGTTTATATTTCAGCACTTGCATAATTATTTACTCAATTTTCAGAGGGTGGGGTA
>ML272581.1:0-13577 GCA_005239495.1 Nicotiana undulata | reverse complement strand
ATTTTTTAGAACATTTTCATGTTGCTACAAATGAATTATCTGGGCAATATTATGCTACTATTTCTAACTGTTTAGTTTATATTTCAGCACTTGCATAATTATTTACTCAATTTTCAGAGGGTGGGGTAATTTACCAATGTGCTATTGAGGATATGAAAGCTAAGTTTAAAAAATATTTTTTCCCTATCCCCCCTCTTTATGGTGTTGCAGCCATGTTAAATCCTACCATGAAAATAGGAGGTCCTCACTATTGGTATACTCAAATTTATAATGCTTTACAAGTTTGACCTACGGAATATGCTACACTTAAAGATGCAAAAGACTCAATTAAATTAAATGCGCAAACAATTTATAATTCTTATCAACTTGCATTAGATTGGCACGACCCAAATCCTAATTCAGGTCGCGATGGCGCCCAACAGCGGGGTTAGGCAAGCCGATATAACTTTCACTAAGTGATACCCTTCCCATTCAATCAAACAAGTCAATGGTTACCAGTTTATAACAACTAACATGATACTAGCCTTGAGCGAAGGAAAAATCATAGAAGATACAAGGCCGAAATAAAACATACACATAGACATACATCTGAAAACCCCAAAATATATACCGCGTGTGTTCCAAGAACTAGTGTCACGAGTGTCACGGGCAACTACTGAATATACAATGACTACAACATATACAAGGTCTCAGTCTGAATTAAATAGACATAGAGAATAACAAAAGAAACTCCAGGGTGCTGCTAGGAAGTCGCCAGGAAAGCAGCTCACCGTGAAGTATGATCACGCTATCAATATCTGGCACCGGCCTGAAAATCAGATGGACCAGCCTCCGGACATGTACAGTCAAGTATAGAAAAGGAAAGAAAGTGCAGCATGAGTAAATATATATAAATATGTACCCAGTGAGTATCCCGTCTAATCTCGAAGAAGTAGTGACGAGAGGTCGACTCGATACTCACTAAGGTCCAACAGTCGTAAAGTAAGCAGGATGTAAAGAAAACTGTAGGCAAGTATATCAATATCCGGCATCAAATAACAATCTCAAATCAAAAAAGTTTGGTATCCGCCGTGGCGTACGGCCCGCTCCCATATGGTACTTACTTACATCTCTCCGTCGTGGTGTACGACCCGATCCCACCCTGGTAGTCTCAATCTCGCCGTGGCATACGGCCCGATCCCACCGTGGTAGTCTCAATCTCGCTGTGGCGTACGACCCGATCCCACCCTGGTAGTCTCAATCTCGCCGTGGCGTACGGCCCGATCCCATAATATAATCAATCTTCACTCTGCCGTGGCGTACGGCCGGATCCCACCCTATAATCAATCATCACTCTGTCGTGGCATACGACCCGATCCCACAATATAATCAATCATCACTCTACCGTGGCGTACGGCCCGATCCCATCCCGTGATTCTCTTATCACACTTAAATTAAGCCAGGTATCACAACGTTCAAAGACAACAATACCAATCACACAAGTATACAAGTCCTATGTATGCTACAACAGGGAAAAACAATGAACATGCTGTGTCCTAACTACCCGGACGAAGAAGTAATAGCCGCTACGTACAGACTCTCATCACTTGGTGCGTACGTAGACCCCAAATAAGATAACATAGAAAACAAGGTTACCTAGAGGGACAATTTCCCTCTTACGAGGTTAGAAAGGAGACTCACCTCGATAAAAGCACTCCTCGGACCAAGGACCGGATCAAGAGATGCGCCCGAAACTCTGAAACTACTCTTGACGGTTCACAACTACCCAAACATAGCATAATTGAATCAATTTAAGGTTCAAGAAAGAGAATTAGCAAGAATTCCTAAAATTTAACATTCTTGGCGATTTTTGAAATTTCGACCCCGGGCCCACACTTTTGGATTTTGAAAATTCTTGAAGGATTAAATTACCCGTAGTCTAAGGATCGTAATTACATAATTTATTTAGGAATTCAATGGCTAAGAAGGGGTAATTCACTAATTTTCAAAAATCCCATTTACAACCCAAAACCTAGATTTTTCCAAGAATTAGTAGTTGATTTCTTTGTTAATTCATGTATGAAACTAGATAAATGAAAAGAATTTACTTACCTCTACTGAATTTGGGTCAAGAGCAGGTTCCTGAAGCTCCTAGAACTCTCTAATGGAGGTGAAAGGGTTGACAAATGAAGAAGACGCGTGTTTGGAACTTAAATATAGGCTACCCACAGGGATTCTCGCACCAGCGACTTTGGGACCGCAGGTGCGGTCCCGCACCTACGAAGAATTGGCTACACCTGCAGAGGCTAGGCCTGGGAGCTGGGGTCGCACCTGCGAGGGGAATTCCACACCAGAGAACTCGCACCAGCGGGCACAAGTCCGCACCTACGGAGGTAGAGGGGTCTATGGGCTTTCCGCACCTGCGACTGGTAGACCGCAGGTGCGGTCACACCAGAAGCAGCCACACCAGCAGTGGATTTTGCTGGTTTTTGGCCCCGTGCGGAGTCCGGGAAGCCCCTAGGCCCACCCGAGACTCCGACAAAATATACCAACAAGACCCAAATAATATGACGAACTCGCTCGAGTTCACGGAATACTCAAAACATCACTAAAACTTGAAACCACCCTCCAAATCCCTTGAATTCAAACTTAAGACTTTAAGAACTCTAGATTTCATTTCATTGCGCCGAACAAGTCTATACTACTCGGAATGACCCCAAATTTTGCAAACAAATAAGTGACTATACGGAACTATTGCCAATCCCGAAATTCCATTCGGACCCTGATAGCATGAAGTCCCGTTCCAAGCCAAATTCTAACTAAAGGAAATTCGGATTTGCATTTTGGGCGCCGAAACGCTCCCAGGTCATCAGAAACCCGAGCCGAACATATGCCCAAGTCCGAAATCATCATACGGAGCTACTGGAGCTGTCATAACTTGATTTTGAGGTCATTTGCTCAAAATGTTGACCGAAGTCAAACTTGGCCAAATAGGCCAACCTTAAGGAACCAAGTGTTCCTAAACCATCCAAATCATTCCCAAATCCCGAACCACCCGCTCCCCGAGTCATAAAGCACGAATAGCCACTAAGGAAGGTTTCATTCATGGAAATGGGATCCTAATACGCAAAATGACTGGCTGGATCGTTACATTCTCCCCCTCTTAAACAAACGTTCGTCCTCGAACGGGTCTAGAATCGTACTTGAAGTGCTGAATAGCTGTGGATATCTGCTCTGCATGTCCTGCTCGGACTCCCAAGTCGCCTCCTCAACTGGTTGGCCCCTGCACTGGAACTTAACCGCAGAAACTATCTTAGACCTCAACTGGCGGTCCTGCCTATCAACAATAGCCACTGGCTCCTCCTCATAGCCAAATTTCTCATTTAACTGAATAGTGTTGTAATCAACCACGTGCGAGAAGTCGGCATGATACCTCCGAAGCATGGAAACATGAAAAACTGGGTGAACTTCTGATAAGGCTGGAGGCAAGGCAAGCTCATAAGCAACCTCTCCAACCCGCTTCAACACCTCGAAAGGACTTATAAACCTAGGGCTCAGCTTGCCCTTCTTCCTGAATCTCATAATGCCCTTCATCGGCGAAACCCTCAACATAACCTTATCTCCCTCCATGAATGATACATCACGTGCCCGCTGATCTACATAGCTCTTCTGCCTAGACTGTGTTGTACGGAGCCTCTCCTGAATAATCTTCACCTTTTACAAGGCATCTCTGACCAGATCTGTACCATATAACTTGGCCTCACCAGGCTCAAACCACCCAATCGGAGAACGGCATCGCCGACCATATAAAGCTTCAAATGGAGCCATATCGATGCTGGACTGATAACTATTATTGTATGAAAACTCTGCCAAAGGTAGGAACTGGTCCCACTGTCCCCCGAAATCAATCACGCAAGCCCTGAGCATATCCTCCAGAATCTGAACTGTACGCTCTGACTGGCCATCAGTCTGAGGGTGAAAAGCTGAACTGAGGTGTATCTGAGTACCCATATCGATGTGCAAAGCTCTCCAGAAGTGCGAAGTGAACTGAGGACCCCGATCTGAAATGATGGACACCGGCACACCATGCAACCGAACTATCTCACGAAGATAAATCGGAGCCAAGCTCTCTGTATTTTAAGTAGTAGCCATAGAAATGAAATGCGGCGATTTGGTCAGTCTGTCCACAATGACCCAAACCGCATCAACCTTCCGCAAGGTCTGAGGCAACCCAACCACGAAGTCCATAGTGATACGCTCCCACTTCCACTGAGGAATGGGCATCTGCTGAAACAAGCCTCCTGGCCGCTGATGCTCGTACTTAACCTGCTGACAATTAAGACACCTGGCCACATACTGAACAATTTCCTTCTTCATCCGCCTCCACCAGTAGTGCTGCCTAAAATCATGATACATCTTAGTAGCTCCTGGGTGAATAGAGTATCGAGAACTATGCGCCTATGCTAGAATACTTTCCCTCAGACCATCAATATCAGGAACACACAATCGACCCTAGAGTCACAGAACACCATCCTCGCCTAAGGTAACCTCCTTGGCCCTGCCCTGGACCACCGTATCCCGAAGCTCTACTAGACGTGGATCATCAAACTGTCGATCCTTGACCTCTCCCAATAATGAAGGCTGCGCAACCACATGAGCCAAAACTCGACGAGGCTCGGAATGGTCCAATCTCACTAATCGATTGGCCAAGGACTGAATGTCCAAGGCTAAAGGCCTCTCCTCAGCTGAAATGTAGGCCAAACTACCCATGCTAGTTGCCCGCCTGCTCAATGCATCTGCCAGTACATTTGTCTTGCCCGGATGATACAGAATAGTGAGATCGTAGTCCTTTAATAACTCAAGCCACCTTCGCTGCCTCAAATTAAGGTCCCTCTGCTTAGGCAGGTACTGCAGGATGCGGTGATCAGTATAGACCTCATAAGATATACCATATAGATAATGCCGACATACCTTCAGAGCATGAACAATCGCCGCCAACTCCAAATCGTGCACAGGGTAATTCTTTTCATGAACCTTCAGCTGGCGCGAAGCATAAGCAATAACCCTGTCATCCTGCATCAGCACACACCCCAACCCGACGCGTGAAGCGTCGCAATACACTGTATATACTCCAGATTCAGAAGGCAATGATAACACTGGTGCTGAAGTCAATGCTAACTTGAGCTTTTGAAAGCTCGCATCACAATCGTCGGACCACTGAAATGGAGCATTATTTTGAGTCAATCTAGTCAATGGGGATGCAATAGAAGAAAACCCCTCCACGAACCGACGGTAGTAGCCCGCTAAACCCAGAAAACTCCTGATATCTGAAGTTGAAGTAGGACGTGGCCAACTCTGAACTACCTCAATATTCTACGGGTCAACCTTGATACCCTCACCTGAAACCACATGCCGTAAAATGCCACCAACTCCAGCCAAAACTCGCACTTGGAGAACTTAGCATATAGCTTCTGCTCTCGCAAGGTGTGAAGTACAACTCTCAAATGCTGCTCGTGCTCTCCCAGGCTCCGTGAGTAGATCAATATATCATCAATGAAAACAATAACGAAGGAGTCTATATACGGCCTGAATACCCTATTCATCAAGTCCATAAATGATGTTGGGGCATTAGTCAAGCCAAAAGACATCACTAAGAACTCATAGTGGCCATATCTGGTGCGAAATGCAGTCTTCGGGACATCAGAAGCCCGAATCTTCAACTGGTGGTAACCTGACCTCAGATTGATTTTAGAGAACACACGAGCACCTTGTAGCTGATCAAGCAAATCATCAATGCGCGGCAGAGGATACTTGTTCTTGATGGTCACTTTATTCAACTGGCGGTAGTCAATACTCATCCGCATAGACCCATCCTTCTTCTTCACAAATAGGACTGGAGCACCCCACAGCGACACACTTGGCCTAATGAATCCCTTGGCCAACAGCTCCTCAAGCTGCTCCTTCAGTTCCCTTAGCTCCTTAGGGGCCATACGATAGGGAGGAATAGAAATAGGCTGAGTATCTAGAGCCAAATCGATGCAGAAATCTATATCTCGATCTGGAGGCATGCCTGAAATATCTGAAGGAAACACATCCGAAAACTCCCGAACGACAGGCACTGAATCAATGGTAGGAGACTCGGCGGTGGTGTCCGGCACATAAGCAAGATAATACAGACACCCTTTCTCGACCATATACCGAGCTCTCATGAAGGAAATGACCCGGCTGAAGGCACTAACTAAAGAACCCCTCCACTCTAACCTCGGCGACTCAGGCATGGCTAATGTAAATGTCTTGGCATGGCAGTCCAAGACAGCATGATGAGGAGATAGCCAATCCATGCCCAAAATAACCTCGAAATCAACCATATCAAGCAACAACAGGTTGGCTCTGGTCACAAACCCACAGAAAGTAATCACACAAGACCGATATACCCGGTCTACCATTACAGAGTTGCCCAAAGGAGTGGATACATACAAGGGAGAACCCAAAGACTCACAAATAACATCCAGAGAACGGGTGAATAATGCTGAAACATATGAATATGTAGACCCTAGATCAAATAGCACTGAAGACTCTCTACCACAGACCAAAGTAGTACCTGTAATCACCGCGTCTGATGCCACTGCATCTTCCCTGGCGGGAATAGCATAAAATCTGGCTGGAGCACCCGAAGACTGAGCTCCCCCAGGACGAGCTGGAGCTGAACGACCCCCTCCTCACTGGCCTCCCCATCTCGGGCGACCCCTGCCAACCTGACCTCCACCCCTAGGTGGTCGTGCTGCTGGTGCTGTAATTATAGGTTGTTGGCTCTGCTGCACGGCCTTGCCCCGATACCTGGGACAAAACCTCCACGTGTGGCTCAGATCCCCACACTCGAAGAAACCCCCTGGCACTACCGCTCGCTTCCCTGAAGAGGGGGAACCCTGAATAGCTGAAGAGCGGTGTGAATCCTCTGGTAAAGCACTGAGATAAGAACTGGAGGATCTATGATGACTAGAATAACTGCTGAGTGCACTCTGGATGGCTGAATGATGATAGGAGCACTCTGGCATGGCGCTAAACTGGGGCCTGAACTGAACAACCCTAGGAGGTACTGGAGATGCTGAATAGGAAGGCCTGCTGAACTGGACACCTCCGTACTAACCCCTGGCCCTAGATGGAGCCCCTCTGAAGTCGCCTTCAAACCTGGCCCTCTTGTCCTGCTGACCCTGCTGACCTGGCTGACCCTGCTCCCTGCCCCTCACACGGTAACCCTCGATACGTCGAGCTATCTCAACTACCAGCTGATACGGGGTACCCATCTCTACCTCTCTGGCCATAGAAGTCCCGATACCCGGATGTAAGCCTGCCACAAACCGTCGACCCCTCTCAGCATCTGTGGGCAATATCATGAGAGCATGGCAGGACAACTCTGAGAACCTGGCCTCATAATCTGACATTGACATCTACCCCTGCTCTAACCTCTCAAACTGACCCCGCAGCTCCTCCCTCTCCGACGGTGGAATGTATCGGTCCAAGAATAACTGAGTAAACTGCTCCCAAGAAACCGGTGGAGACCCTGCTGGCCTACTGAGTACATAAGACTGCCACCAGTGGCGAGCTCTGCCCTCAAGCTGAAATGTCGTGAAGTCTACCCCATGTGACTCTAATATCCTCATGTTGTGCAGTCTGTCCTTGCACCTCTCGATGAAGTCCTGTGCATCCTCTCCCCGCTCACCCCCGAAGGTCGGAGGGCAAAGCTGGGTCCATCTACCCAGCAACTTCTGCTGGTCTATCTCTGCAACTGGCTTAGGCTCCGGTGCTGCCACCCCAGGCTGAACCGCGATCACTGGTGGAATATCTGAAGTACGATTACAGCTGTTGCTAGTCCTATAGCCTGAGTGGTAGGGTTCTGAACTCCCCCTCCTACCTGAGAAGCAGCGGGATCCGACCGAAGTACACCCGCCTGTGACATAGTATCCATGAACCTCAGCATACGGCCCATGACCTTCTGGAAGTCCGGCGCCATTATAAAATTAGCTGGTGGTGGAACTACTGGAGGCATCTCATCCTGCTCCTCAACATAAGGATCCTCAATCGGTGCAACCGGTACAGCTCTGGGACGCCCTCGCCCCCTACTACGAACAGGAGCCCTACCCCTGCCCCTACCACGGCTTCGAGCGGCGGGGTTAGCAGCTTCCCCTGGATCAGGAACATGTGAAGCGCGCGTCCTCACCATCTGTGAGAGAGTAGAAGAACAGGTTTGAGTACATCATCGGTTGCACGATAGGATATGAACAAAAGGAGTCTCTTAACGCCCTATAACCTCCTGAAGATAAGTACGGACGTCTCCGTACCGATGCGCAAGACTCTACTGGGTTTTCCCGTGACTCGTGAGACTACGTGAACCTAAAGCTTTGATACCACGTTGGCACGACCCAAATCCTAATTCAGGTCGCGATGGCACCCAACAGCGGGGTTAGGCAAGCCGATATAACTTTCACTAAGTGATACCCTTCCCATTCGATCAAACAAGTCAATGATTACAAGTTTATAACAACTAACATGATACTAGCCTTAAGTGAAGGACAAATCATAGAAGATACAAGGCCGAAATAAAACATACACATAGACATACATCTCAAAACCCCAAAAATATATACCGCGTGTGTGCCAGGAACTAGTGTCACGAGTGTCACGGGCAACTACTGAATATACAATGACTACAACATATACAAGGTCTCAGTCTGAATGAAATAGACAGAGAGCACAACAAAAGAAATTCCAGGGTACTTCTAGAATGTCGCCAGGAAAGCAGCTCACCGTGAAGTATGATCACGCTATCAATATCTGGCACGGGCCTGAAAATCAGATGGACCAGCCTCCAGACCTGTACAGTCAACTACAGAAAAGGAAAGAAAGTGCAGCATGAGTACATATATATAAATATGTACCCGTCTAATCTCGAAGAAGTAGTGACGAGAGGTCGACTCGATACTCACTAAGGTCTAATAGTCGTAAAGTAAGCAGGATGTAAAGAAACCTGTAGGCAAGTAAAACAAATAATTAAGTACATCAATATCCGGCATCAAATAACAATCTCAAATCAAAAAGTTTGGTATCCGCCGTGGTGTACGGCCCGCTCCCATATGGTACTTACTTACATCGCTCCTCCGTGGCGTACGGCCCGATCCCACCCTAGTAGTCTCAATCTCATCGTGGCGTACGGCCCGATCCCACCCTGGTAGTCTCAATCTCGCCGCGGCGTACGGCTCGATCCTACCCTGGTAGTCTCAATCTCGCCATGGCGTACGACCCTATCCCTTAATATAATCAATCTTCACTCTGCCGTGGCGTACGGCCCGATCCCACAATATAATCAATCACCACTCTACCGTGGCGTACGACCCGATCCCACAATATAATCAATCATCACTCTGCCGTGGCGTACGGCCCGATCCCATCCCGTGATTCTCTTATCACACTTAAATCAAGCCAGGTATCACAACGTTCAAAGACAACAATACCAATCACACAAGTATACAAGTCTTATCTATGCTACAACAGGGAAAAATAATGAACATGTTGTGTCCTAACTACCCGGACGAAGCTGTAATAGATGCTACGTATGAACTCTCGTTACTTGGTGCGTACGTAGCCCACAAATAAGATCACATAGAAAACAAGGGTACCTAGAGGGACAATTTCCCTCTTACGAGGTTAGAAAGGAGACTCACCTCGATAAAAGCACTCCTCGGACCAAGGACCAGATCAAGAGATGCACCCGAAACTACGAAACTACTCTTGACGGTTCACAACTACCCAAACATAGCATAATTGAATCAATTTAAGGTTCAAGAATGAGAATTAGCAAGAATTCCTAAAATTTAACATTCTTAGCGATTTTTGAAATTTCGACCCCGGGCCCACACTTTTGGATTTTGAAAATTCTTGAAGGATTAAATTACCCGTAGTCTAAGGATCGTAATTACATAATTTATTTAGGAATTCAATGGCTAAGAAGGGGTAATTCACTAATTTTCAAAAATCCCATTTACAACCCAAAACCTAGATTTTTCCAAGAATTAGTAGTTGATTTCTTTGTTAATTCATGTATGAAACTAGATAAATGAAAAGAATTTACTTACCTCTACTGAATTTGGGTCAAGAGCAGGTTCCTGAAGCTCCTAGAACTCTCTAATGGAGGTGAAAGGGTTGACAAATGAAGAAGACGCGTGTTTGGAACTTAAATATAGGCTACCCACAGGGATTCTCGCACCAGCGACTTTGGGACCGCAGGTGCGGTCCCGCACCTGCAGAGGCTGGGCCTGGGAGCTAGGCTCAACCTGCGAGGGGAACTCCGCACCAGCGAACTCGCACCAGCGGGCACAAGTCCGCACTTGTGGAGGTAGAGGGGTCTATGGGCCTTCCGCACGTGCGACTGGTAGACCGCAGGTGCGGTCACACCAGAAGCAGCCACACCAGCAGTGGATTTTGCTGGTTTTTAGCCCGGTACGGGGTCTGGGAAGACCCTGGGCCCACCCGAGCCTCCGAAAAAATATACCAACAAGTCCCAAATCATATGACAGACTCGCTCGAGTTCACGGAACACTCAAAACATCACTAGAAATTGAAACCACCCTCCAAACCCCTTGAATTCAAACTTAAGACTTTAAGAACTCTAGATTTCATTTTGTTGCGCCGAATGGGTCTACACTCGGAATGACCCCAAATTTTGGAGACAAGTCATAAGTGACTATACAGAACTATTGCCGGTCCCGTAATTCCATTAGGACCCCGATAGCATGAAGTCCCGTTCCAGGCCAAATTCAAACTAAAGGAAATCCTAATTTCCATTTTGGGCGGCGAAACACTCCCGTGTCATCAGAAACCCGATCCAAACATACGGCCAAGTCAAAAATCATATACGGAGCTACTGGAGCTGTCAGAACTCAATTCCAAGGTCGTTTTCTCAAAATGTTGACCGAAGTCAAACTTGGCCAAATAGGCCAACCTTAAGGAACCAAGTGTTCCTAAACCATCCAAATCATTCCCAAATCCCGAACCACATGCTCCCGCAAGTCATTAAGCACGAATAGCCGCTAAGGAAGGTTTGATTCATGGAAATGGGATCCTAATACGAAAAACGACCGGCTGGGTCGTTACATAGATCATGCTAGACCAAATTTTCCAACTCCTACCTCGTCTAGTTTGCAATCATCTAAAAGGACTGTGGGACTAAAAGCACTTAGTCCTTGGACGGGGTTCAGGGGTTCTCAAGGTGATAATATTGGTGATAGTTCACAACTAAATGAGCTTGAAGTTTATTTGTCGCAGGCACTTGAATCAGAGAATCCCGACGACACCTTCAATGTAACGACCCAGCCGGACGTTTTGTGTGTTGGGACTCCGTTCCCATGAATGACTCTTTCCATAGCGACTACTCATGCCTTATGACTTGTCTGGGTAGGTAGTTCGAGATTCGGAAGTGATTTGGCAAGTTCAGGAACACTTGGTTCCTGAAGGCTAGCCTATTTGGCTAATTTTTGTTCCGAGCAGCATTTTGAGCAAACGGCCTCAGAATCGAGTTCTGATAGCTCCAGCAGCTCCGGATGATGATTTCGGACTTGGGAGTGTGTTCGCCTCGGGTTTCTGATGACCCGGGAGTATTTCGACACCTGAATTGGAATTCAGGATTTCATAAGATTTGGAATTCAGCCTAGAATTGGACCTCGTGATATCATGGTCCGAATGGAATTTCGGAACTGGAAATAGTTCCGTATAGTCATTTATGACTTGCCCGCAAAATTTGGGGTCATTCCGAGCAGTATAGACCCATTCGGCGTATTGGTGAGCCATTTGAATTTTCTTGAAATCCTAAATTTGAAACTAAGGGGTTTTGGAGAGTGATTCTTGGTTTGAATAATGTTTTTAGTGTTCTGGGAGCTCGAGCGAGTCCATCATGTGATTTGGGACTCGTTGGTATAATTTTTCGAGGGCTCGGGTAGGCCCAGGGGTCTCCCGGACCCCGAACGGGGTCAAAAAGCAGCAATGGAACTACTGGTGGGAATTTGCTGGTGTTACCGCACCTGCGGTCCATGAGCCGCAGGCGCGAGGTTCGCACCAGCGGAAAATCAATCGCAGGCGCGGCTCCTTCCGCAGGAGCGGCCTTTTCTCCGCAGGAGCGGACCAGACTCTGCAGGCGCGAGCAATCCCCAGGGCCAATTCCATCGCAGGTGCGGTCAATTTCCCGCAGGTGCGAGTTCGCACCTGCGATCCAAAGTCCGCAGGTGCGAGAATTCCCCCAGTGCCCAGGCCTTTTTCCGCAGGAGCGACCCTTTTCCCGCAGGTGCGAGTCCGCACTTGCGATCCAAAGGTCGCAGGTGCGAGTCCACACTTGCGATCCAAAGGTCGTAGGTGCGGAAACTGCTGGGCTGACCTATAAATAGCCCACTTCGTGAATTTTCATCCAAAAATCAATTTTTCCTCCATTGTTAACGACCCCAAGAGCTCCTGAACGAGTGTTTCAGCCCAATTACCTCAGGTAAGTAATCCTTAACCCTCCGCATGTCAATTTCTTTCGTTCTTTGAGAATGTCCTCTTCCTAATTCATTGAAATTCATAAGAAATTGTTGGGGGAAGAAAGAGGGGTTTGATGAAAATGTGAATTCTGATTTTTGGGCCATTGAGGGGTGATTAATTGAGTTAATCTTGATCTTTAGGCGACGTATAGCGCGTTTCTTCAAAAATTATAATTTTCCGGACGCCGAGGCTCGGAGTTGAATTTCCAAAGTACGTCAAGAATGCGTTTTTAAGGAAATATTTGATAAATCCTCCTCTAATCTTCCTAAATTGAAATAATTATGTGCTTTTTGCTAGTTGCGGGCCATCGAGGGTGATTTGGAGGATTCGTGCGTCGTGTTGATTGGTCCGTTGATCAGAGGAGCACTTGTCCAGGTGAGCCTCCTTTCCAAACTTTGTAAGGGGGAAATGTCCCCTAGGCTCTTGATTGCAAATTGTGCTCGTTGAGGGGGCTATGTACGTACCACGTGACGAGAGTCCGCACGTGGCATCTATATTGTATATCGGGTAGCTGTAGGACCCACGATCATGTTCTAACTATTTGTTTGATATTATCTGATGTTTTGTACGAGTTATTACTGATATTTGATGAAATNATGAAGGTGGTTAAAATTCCTTCTTATACTTGAATAATGAAATAAGTCTTGATAATGAGCTGTTGAGCTAAATGAAGATTGTTAATATTCCTTCTCGTACTTGAATTGTTCAATCATGGTAATATTATGAGCAAAGAGGATAATATGATAAAAATCCTAACTTTGTCTATCAAGTGAGGTGTGAGTATCTGATCCCATTGAGTGTGGGCGAGTCGGTACCACAGTGTCTACATATACACATATATATATATATATATGCATTCATGCAGTCGCATACACGCATTCATGCATTCATGGCCCCCGAGTCACAGGTTTGATTCGTGATCGGGGAGAACTTATATTTTCGTTACCCCTGAGTCACAGGTTTGATTCGTGATCAGGGAGGAATTACATTCATATTTTTACTTGCCCCTGAGTCACAGGTTTGATTCGTGATCA
>ML272579.1:2489-15440 GCA_005239495.1 Nicotiana undulata | reverse complement strand
GGGGGGGGGGGGGGGGGGGACCAATATTTTGGAGGAGGAGTTAAAAAATGGGGGAAGAAGAATGGGATTCGTCTGGAGGAAGACGATGGAATTTTAAATTCCACGTATAGCGCCCTTATACACGGCGATATACATAAAAGTTATTTATAGCGTCGCGTATAAGGGCGCTATACCCTGACATGTACAACTTTATGTATAACGCCCAAGTACAGGGCACTATACATTAACGGTGTTAATGTATAGCGCCCTGTACTTGGGTATTATACATAGATATGTAATATTTTTTTTCCACTTATTTTCGTTCTTTATATTTATTTTTGTATTATTTTGGTTCCCAACCATTCCCTTCTCAAGTAAGGAAAGAAAAGGAAGCTCCTTTTTTCCAAGAGAAATCTATAGGATTACCAAAATTAGTAATTCTTTAAAGTTTCTATAAAAATACTCCTACGTAACACTTTTCAAACAGGTAGAAATTAGTACCCCTCGTGTCTCCAGCAATTTAGGATTTGAAGGTTATAATTTTCTTTAATATATGCCTTGTAATGATTAATATAGAATTTATTAGGAATGTTTAAGTTTTTAGAGTTTATTCGGGTCAACTTAATAGGTGTATTTTATTTGTAAATATAAAAATTATATCTTGGATATTGTATACGGTAAAATCGGGCCCATTCGTTGCAGGGGCGGATCTAGAATGTAATGTATGGGTTCCCGGGAACCCAGTAACTTTTGCGTAGACCCTGTATTTTGGTTAAATTTTTTATTAAATATCTATAAACATCTATTTGTGAACCCAGTTAATATTGTATATTAAGTTGAAATTGCGACAGGAACCCACATACTTAAAATCCTGGATCCGCCTCTGATTCGTTGCGTGAGCTGATCGAGACTGGAATGTGAGTAGATTGAGGTTCGACCTTGAACCCATGCCAAACCGAGGTGCGAGGTTATACCGTCAAAACTCGAGGCCCCAGGACCGAACAACTCGAGATCGAGGGAAATTTGTTGAGCTGGATAACAGAAAGACGAAATATTCGCGATTGAGTGTAGATCACAGCGGAGATCTCGACATGTATCAGGAATAGGCCGATCAATTAGCCAATCATGAGATTTCTTACTTCATTTAGAACTGTACCAAGAGTAGGACTCCACTACTATATAAAGGGGGTCCGATCATTCATAAAAGACATCACATTTACGCAATACAAAGCAATACACTTTCTTTTTCTAGCTTTCATTATCTTGTTATTCTGTTTTTATATCAATTGAAACTTCTAGTGGTTCAAGGGTGATAGACCTCGAGGGCCAGGCTATTCGATTCGTTTGGTTTGCATTTATCTCTTTTATAGTCAATTTTAATATTAATATATTTTCTTAATTTGTGTCAAGTTAAATGTATCCTTAAAACTGCGTATAAATTCAATTGTTATCCATTTTTAGGGTAACCAATTTGGCGCACATCGTGAGGCTAAGGATAATAGTGATTTCTTGGTACTAACTTTCGTAACACACACTATTTTACACTTGTTCTTGTGAGTATCTTTGATTCTAGGATCAAAACGTCGAACTCTCAAGCAGCATCCGTACACGTGGACAATGACTTCAGTCACCATGACGAGAATCGCAACATAGCACCATGGAACGACGTACCTCCAGTTGGCCTAGATGGAGCTCCGATTGTAGATCCAATCGACGTCAGCTCGCATGTAGCCTATCAATGCAAATTTGGTCGTCGATCTCGAGAGTAGTATCCGTAGGAATGTTCGATTGGCCGCTCAGAGCACACATGGCGCCGAAGAGGGAGGAATCAGCCATTAGGTGATCTTCGAGATGTTGCAGGCTCAACAAGCCGCGATAGCCCAGCTCCAAACCAAAATCATGCACCAAGTAAGATCGAGCCTGAGTCGACCCAGGAAGTTGTTCAAAGGGTCAAATCGGTGGTAAGGAAATCTAACGAGAATGAATCGGGGGCCGATACCACAATCATGAAGATGCTCGAGAAACTAACGAAACAAGTTGAGTCGGGGGAAAAGAAGATCGAAGCAAACGACAAGAAGGAGGAAACTTTTAACTCCAGGGTTGATCAATTCCCTGGGGAACCACCAATATTGAAGGGTTTGGATTCCAAAAAGATCGTACAAAATCCCTTCCCCGAGCGCGGCTCCCAAACTGATCCCCAAGAAGTTCCGCATGCCCAAGATCCCTAAGTACAATGGGACGACCGACCCAAACAAGCATGTCACCTCTTACAAATGTGCAATTAAAGGGAATGATCTAGAGGACGATGAGATCGAATATGTGTTACTAAGGAAATACCGGGAGACCCTGTCTAAGGGAGCTATGATATGGTACCACAATTTACCACCTAACTCTATTGATTCTTTTGATATGCTTGCAGATTCGTTTGTAAAGGCACACGTCGGAGCCATTAAGGTCGAGACTAGGAAGTCCGACCTCTTCAAGGTAAGGCAAAAAGATAACGAGATGCTCAGAGAGTTTGTGTCCCTGTTACAAATGGAACGAATCGATCTACCACCGGTGGCCGATGATTGGGTCGTTCAAGCTTTCACTCAAGGGCTCAATTTATGAAGCTCAGTGGCTTCACAGCAGTTGAAACAAAACTTGATTGAATACCCGGTCGTCACCTGGGCCGATGTACATAATCGGTATCAATCGAAGATTAGAGTCGAAGACGACCAGTTGGGGGCTCTTCTTCTAGGCCCGTTTATCCTATCAGGACCGTTGACAGAATCAAGAAGGACATTGATCGAGAACCAAGGTTGAACAGGGATCAATACCGGTCGTATATGGAGATCGTAAGAGCAACGGATCTGGGCGCAACCCAGTACGAAGTAAAAGGAGAAATGACTGAGGCTAGAGCTCTCTAGGGATCACGAGCAAGAATGGTTTCGACAAACATACCGGACCTAAAGAAGCACCAGATTGTCAGAATAAAACTTTAATGTTGACGCATCTGTCATCGTATCGGCTATCAGACGCATTAAAGATACTACATGGCCTCGACCTATGCAGACCAATCCAACTCAGAGGAATCAAATGTGAAAATATCATGGCACTCATGGCCACAGAACGGAAGATTGTAGACAGTTGAGAGAAGAAGTATCTCGGTTATTCAACGACAGGCACCTTCGGGAGTTTCTGAGTGATCGAACCAAGAATCATTTCAGAAACAGAGATTCTAACAAACAAAACCAACAAGAAGAACCTCAAAACGTCATCCACATGATTTTCGGAGGGGTCGATGTTCCCCAAGGTCCAGTGTTAACGCACCAAGGTATCGATCACAAGGGAGAAACGAACTCGTGACTACGTACCAGAAGGAATTGATCGGGTCCAAGCCTACACTACTATTGAGTAGCGAGGGTGGTCGGTGTAGTTTTAACCCAACTAGGTTGGGATCGAATCCACAGGGAGTTAATTGTTTGGAATTAGGTTTATATCTAAGCTAGATGTGGACTTTGATTCTAATTACACTTCCATAAGTTTGGGTTTGATTTTTACTTCTAACTTTACTCTATTGATTGTACTAATTGAAACTAAGGACAATATTTTTATTGTTATTTTTCAAGTGTTTAAAGGGACTAGGGTACTGACTTCTACTTTGGTGGATATCTAACGAGTAACAAAATCTAGGGCAAGCTTGATTAGATGGGGTTATAATATAGCTATCACATCCAGGTACTCACTCTATACCTCTCGGTAGTTTGAGTGATTTTGCCCAATTTGGCTTTCTCAAGTCCAAATGGGTATTCATGCAAATCCAATGATATTAGCTCAAGTCGCGTATTACTATCTCTAGGTTTAACCCTTTAATTGGGGTTATCAATTTTTTGAGTTACCCTAATTCCTTGTTAGCCTAGTTTTCCTTGACTTATTCCCTCTTTCTTAAGTAGAGACTAAATCATAAAGGCATGAATTAATGTTTGCAACTATTAATGATATAGTTCTAGAGAGAACTAGGCTAAATATCACTAACCCATTCACATTCAAGCCTTAAAACCAAACACCCGTTAAATATCCACACTAGGGTTGGGTCACAACCCTAGCTATGGGTTTAGCTACTCGTGGAAATAACAAAAATTGAAGATGAAATGAAGATAAAATCCATAATAATACATGAAGAAATGAAAATCTAATGTTAAAAGATAAATCTAGTATAAAATTCCGAAAACAGAATATTCAGCCGTCTCAAGTGCTCTTACAACACATAACATCACCTAAAAATGACAAAAAGTTCTATTTATTCTAAGCTAAAAATATCTGACAAAAATGCCCCTAGGGAAATTGTGCGGCCGCACTCTTGCTTTCACGGCCGCATAATTCTGATGTGGTTCGCGTTCTTCTCTTTTGGATCTGGGTTGAGCTGAGCTTTCGCAGACCGCATAATTCCAAGTGCGGGCGCGCTCCAGATTATGTGGCCGCACAAAAGTGATGCAGTCCGTACTTGCTTGAGTTTGGCTTAGAATTAACTCTCTGATTCTTCATCTTGCGGGCCGCATAATTTCGATCGCGGCCGCACAAGGGACTTCTGCGGCCGCACAATTCTGGTGCGGTCCGCACTTCTCTCTTTTGCTCAAGTTGTCAAGTCTCTGAATCTCTGTCATCGAGGTCCGCGTAATTTCATTGGCAGCCGCGCATGGACTTTCGCGGACGCACATTTCTGGTGCGGTCTGCGCTCTTCATTTATCCCAAAAATCACACTCTCTGAATCCTCTTATGCGGATTGCATAATTATGATCGCGGCTGCATCATGGCTTTCATGGCCGCACAATATTTGTGCGTTCCGCGCTTCAGATCTCTTTTCCTAGTCTTGGTTTTTGTTCAACTTTTGACTCCTTTGTGAGTTGATTATGGTTTCTTTGGCTCATTTTGAACAATTCCTACAAACAAGCATATTTCATTAGTTTTCGGGAATACCTTAAGCACTTTTGGCCTAAAATACAAGTAAAAGAGAGCAAATAATAGGTTAAAATCCCTACTTATCAACTGCTCCAAACTTAAGCTTTTGCTTGTCCTCAAGCAAATAAGGTAATTCCCACCTCCACTAGAAAAAAGGATATTTCAGCTGGCCAAAGGTGAATCAATCATGCATCGATTGGGACTTAACAATTACCCTCAACACAATTGAATTATCAACAACACCATATTTTGACCTTTTGAGTACCATAGTTCTAATGTGACACTAGAGCATCAAGAGTGGACTTAATTCACCAAGGAATCCCGTTCTATCACGTAGGTCATTGTGGAACCCAAACTCCTCCTCCTCTACTTTCCATGAGAAAATCTCACTTTAGAATGTAACACTCAAAATAAGGATTGTGAAGAAGTGCGCTCATCTCTCTCAAAAGAATGTTACAAGTCCGGCTTTAAGTACCATAAGCTTGCCCCTTATGTAAATCACCACTAATGTAAGATCACTCAACTTGAAATCATATAGGGTTTTTGCGAGAATGTAATGAAGGCTTTTGGATCAAGGTAGGATTTATCGGTATATGATGGTTTCATGTTTCCTTAAGCACTCCATTTTCTCTTTTGGCTCATACTTTCTTGACTCTCTGAGTCATTTTATTCTTCCTTAGGGGAACTAGAGAGACACACCGTTACTCTTTCTTGTTCATGACAATCATTTTTCTCCTTTTCTAATCACTTCATGCCTTTCATCACTGCTTTCTTTGAATCCCTTCAACTTTCACTTTCTTTTTGACATATTTCTTTTTGGCCTTTCTTCCCTTTCTTTGCCTTTCCTTTTATTCATTTCTTTTTCTTCTTTGTACCTTTTATCACTTTTAAATTCCTTGTCTCTCCCCCAAACTTATTATTTTTCCAATTGTTTATCACGAATGCCAAGGAAAGATCGGGTGCCAAGAGAGGGTCATTATAAAACGGATAAAAGGCTTGTAATGTGGCTATTGAATAAAAAAGGCTTAGGATCAAAAGGGGTTGACTAGGGATATCACATTGGTAGGCTACAGAAGCTTTCAAATTTCAAGTTGTATCATGGAGAGCCTACAATCATTTCTCAAGTCGAGCTACACTTAGAATTTCACCTAGACATTCAGGGCAAGTTCTAGACTTATGGGCACGGAACTTGGACTTGTAATTCAATACCTCACCTCTCAATCTGCTGGATTGTTAAAGAAAATAGATTCGAGGTCCCACAACAACCCTAGCTAAGATTGAAAATCACAAATGGCTAAAAGAAACCACTCGGTGATTGTTTTAGCCAACACAAGAGTCTAAAGGTCACAACTAGAGCTATTCTTTGCCAATCAACTTGTTTCTAACCATAAGATCGAAGGTAAATGTGTTAGTACCAATTGAAGTTGCTTGATACACTTTATTCATTACGTACCAAAACATAAAGAAAACAGACTTAATCCTTCAAGAAGGCTTCCATGCCATCCAACGTTGGGAAGAGCTACCCGGTTCACACAACATCCACCTTTGGAAAGAACCAAGGAATTAAGAAAACCAAAGTCTTATTGTTCACACAAAACGTAAAAAGAAGAAACTAAAGGAAATAAGAAGCTATGCTACTGTAGAAAAATAATGAAAGAAGTTATGAAGTAAATTACGGAAAGTAAACTGAATATGTACAAAATGAAGTAAAGCGAATATATACATAATGGAAATGAATATATACATAGAATGGTAAGAATATATACATACCAAAAATGAAAATAAAGAAAAATAATGATAAAGAAAAATAGTATAATGGTTATTACATACCAAATGTCATGAAATCAAAATGGACCACCCCTCAAATGAAAAAATAGCATTGTCCTCAATGCGAATAACAAATAAGAACAGGGAAAGGGGTAGAGAGTAAAGAGAACTCCTTATGTGGTCAATGTCTGCATCGGGTCCTCAACATGAACAGGGTCCTCAGCATGCATAGGTGCCATCAGCACCCTCCATATTCTCTAACTGGATCTCCACATCCTCTAACTGGGGGACTGCGGGGTTGCTCAGCATCTAAATCAACTCCTCAGCAGTGTGTGAAGTGGTAGTCGGCTCCTCAAACTGGCCGGATGCTGCCTGTGAAGTGGTAGTCAGCTCCTCAAACTGGCCGGATGCTGCCTCTGATGCCTCGGGCACTGCTGCATGTGCTGTTGGGACTATCTCTTCCATGAGTAGGTCCAGTTGCTCAACTTCTCCACCGACTCCTTAGATGCTTGAGTTTTCCGCATCTTCTTCACTTGTTTCCCCAAATCCTTGATAATCCTCCCATGTGCATCAAGAGTCTCCCGGATCTTCTTCTGGTCATCCAGAATTTTCTTCTGGTTGTCCAGAATCTTGTTCAAAGAGTCATCCACTGATGGAGGTACCTGAAGCTCTGATGGGGCTGAAGAATGTGCTACCACTGCACTGGATATGGCAGTCAGTTGTGTGGTAGTTGCATGCATCCAGTTGTTGAGACTGGATAGTGAGTGTGAAACCCGCAGTGCAGTCTGAGGGTAAGTAGAAGATATGGGCGCTGACAGTGGCACTGAGAGGGATGGTCTGGAGGAAGGAGGAGGCATGGCAGCTGCTCCAATAGAAGTACCGGCTAAGGGTTCTCCAACTGACCCGGTGGCCACTACCCCTGGCTCTTCAACTTGGCCAGTGGAGGTAGTGGATTTACCCTTGAGTTTAGGGTTGTCCGCTCCCTGGAGGTGGTACCATGAGAAAGGCTTTTTAGCCTTCACCTCCACATCAAAGTGCCTCTTATCTACCCCTTGGTCTTGGAAATACTCTGTGAGGAAGTTGGGGTAGGGATAAGATCTTTCTTCTTTTTAGATCGCATTGGAGATGCTGTAGGACATAAGGTTCCCCACATTAATCATATATCTTGCCACGATGGAAGCTACCAATACTTCCTGAGTACGTGGAAGGACATTCTCATGTTGGCATGGGCCAAGACGGCTGCACACAAATGTTTGCCACCCTTTTGCTTTAAAGTTAATGGTGGATCTGACAATATGAATTCTTGTTGTGAGCCATGCAGGTGTTGTCCCCGGAATAGCAAGAATCTCAGCTAGCCATGGGGGAGCTGCATCACCCAAGACTAGCTTCTCCAGGTATTTCACTGCCTCAACCTCCTCAAATCCTACATATTCGTTCAGTATGTGGCCATCAAACCGGATGTTCAAGTTTCGGACCTTCGTCACCTTGGTACCCTTATTGATGTGGGAAACATTTGCATATAATTCCTTGATGAGGTATACATTGGCATCTAGCACCTGTCCGGTGAAATATTTCCATCATTTTCTCTGCATAAATTGCTTTAGGACATTCGAATTGTGCGGGGTTAGGTCTTTGGTTATGAATTGTCACTCAAGAGTGAGCGACCTTTGGGGCCACCATTCCCGGAACTTGGCGTACGCCTTCTCACTCACAAATCTATCATCCCACACCTCTGTCTTCCTTGACATAGCTAGGCCTCCCACAATTGTGTCATCCCCTCTCCCGTCATCCTGGACCTCATTATCATCATCTAAATTTATTGGGGCAGGTTTTGTAGCAGGTGGGGACAATGGTTCATATGCCTAACTACCTCCCTTTGATCCAACAGAAGAACTAGAGGAGGAGGTAGGTTCATTGACTAGGTGGAGTCGGCCGGGGAATTATTGTGATTGTGCTTGCACAGAATCTCCCTTAGAAGTCTCCCGGGATGGGAGGTATTCTCCGGTGTCTGAGGAGTCCGGAGGAGGTCTAGTAAGGGTAGTCTTCTTGGCCACGAATTTCTGGACTGATAATGGCATGTTGGGTTTTCCTCGACCCTTTTTTTGGGTCTCTTAAAATCAACTGTGTGGGCCGCACAATTTTGAGTGCGTCCGCCAAAATCAAACGCGGACCGCAAAAAATTGAGTGCGGCTGCACAATCTTAGAAAACTCGAGTGCCTTCAATATAGGGTATCACGGACCGCATAATTTTGTATGCGGCCGCATACCCTAGCGCGGACCGCACAAAAATATGTGCGGCATCGAAATTCAGATCAGAGCGGCACTTAAGTACGATTAATACTAGGGTTTTCACTACTTAGGCATGATTTGTGGAAATTAAACAATCAAAGTTACTAACCCCAGCTCCCATTATGCATTCAAACACTACCCATATGTTTCTAAGCAAGATTTAAGCATCAATTTGACATATTTGGCATGAACCTAACCCTAGCTAAAGAAGAAAACTAAAACAAAGAAAAAAGAAAAGAAAAATATAAAATTAATTTATTGAAATCAACATACCAGTAGTGAAATTTAGTAGGAAATCAACACTTCATGAGTAAAAGATGAGATTGGAAACAAGGAAGAGTGCACTGTGTTATAGTCTAGCTTGAGAGGTGTGAGTGTGTAAAGTGTGAATAGTTTCAAAAAGTCGTATTTATACTCTAACCCCAGTGACCCACCGACTTACCTAAGTGCTGCCGCACAATTTTGGTGCGTTCCTCACTCGTTACCTTTTGTAGGTCAGCAGTTGATTCATGGGCGCGGCCCACGTAAAATTGGCGGCGGCCGCACAATTTGTGCGGTTCGCAAAATTTTGATCGCGACCGCGAACTCTTAAGGGATTTTGTCAGGCCAAACTTCAGAGAGTTGGCATTTTCCCCATTCCAGCTATGCGACCGCACATAGAATTGTGCGGCCGTGAAGTGTTTGTGCGGTCCGCATAATTCTGCCGCGGTCCGCACAATTTCACCACTTGGTCAATTTTTTTCCTTGTCAATTTCCTGCACTGCACAACCAATTCCTACATACACTTCACAACATGTTAGTCCAAAACAATGCCTAATATAAGAAAAAAAATCAAAAGAAATAAAAATACATGGGTTGCCTCCCAAGAAGCGCATGATTTAACGTCATGGCACGACGCATGTTACCACCATTCATTTGAAATGGATTAATGCCACAACGTGGCCTTCATCATTCTTACTAAGGTAGTGTTTCACTCTATGCCCATTGACTCTAAAGATCTCACCATTCTTATTTTTCAAATCTAGAGCACCAAAAGAAGTCACATGTACCACTTCAAAAGGACCACTCCACTTTGACTTTAGCTTTCCCGGAAACATCCGTAACCGAGAGTTGAATAGAAGAAAAGGTCACCATTTTTGAATTCTTTGTTCTGGATATACTTATCATGTAGGTACTTCATCTTGTCCTTATACATGGACGATCTGGAGTAAGCATGGAACTAGAACACATCAAGTTCATTTAATTGCTCCACCCGAAGATTGGCAGCTACATCCCACTCAAGGTTCAATTTCTTCAACGCCCACATGGCCTTGTGCTCTAATTCCATCGGGAGGTGACATGTTTTCCCAAACACCAACCGATATGGAGACGTACCAATTGTAGTCTTGTAAGTTGTTCTAGAGGCCCAAAGAGCATCGTCAAGTTTCCTTGACCAATCAGTCTGATTTGCATTGACAATCTTGGATAGAATACTTTTGATCTCCCTATTGGAGACCTCAACTTGTCCACTTTCCTGAAGTGATAGGGGGTTTACACCTTGTGAGTAACACCATACTTGGAAAGTAGAGTGTCAAAGGCTTTGTTGCAAAAATGAGAACCTCCATCATTAATGATGGCCCTTGGGGTGACGAACCTTTTGAATATGTTCTTCTTCAAGAAAGCCACCACACTCCGTGCTTCATTGTTGGGAAAAGAAACAACTACAACCCATTTGGAAATGTAATCCACAGCAACAAGAATATAAGTGTTCCCATATGAACTCACAAATGGACCCATAAAGTCGATGCCCCACACATCGAAAATATCAATCTCAACGATGGTGGTGAGAGGCGTCTCATTTTTCTTGGAGATCCCACCGGCCCTTTAGCAATCACCATAATGCCTAACGAGCTCGCTAGCGTCTAGGTAGGCCAATAGAATCCACAGCTTAGGACCTTTGTAGCAGTTCTCACCCCACCATGGTGGCCACCATAGGGCGAGGAATGGCAAGCTTCAAGAATACCCAATTGCTCTTCTTCTGGAACACATCTTCAAATAACACCATCAGTGCAAATTTTGAAAAGATATGGCTCGTCCCAATAATAATCCAAGAAGTACCATTTGAGCTTCTTCCTTTGGTTTGAAAAGAACTCATTCAGGCAATGCTGCTCACAAGAAATTTGGCAACATCGGCAAACCAAGTCATCCCGGTCAAAGACATGGAAAAGAGTTGTTCATTCGGAAACGAATCATAAATCTCAAGGCCATCATGGGGCCTGCCCTTATCTTCCAATCAGGACAAGTGGTCCGCCACTTGATTCTCACTCCCTTTGAGGTCTATGATTTCAAGATCAAATTCTTGTAGAAGAAGTATCCAACGCATCAACCTAGCCTTAGAGTCCTTTTTACTCATCAAATAACGAAGTATCGCGTGATCGGTGTGCACAATCACTTTGGTACCCATGAGGTACGGGCGGAACTTTTCCATAGAAAAGACAATGGCTAAGAGTTCTTTATCGGCCACCATATAGTTGACTTGGGCGTCGATCATGGTCTTACTTGTATAGTAGACCGGATGGAATATCTTGTTGATTCTTTGCCCTAATACCGCTCCTACTGCCACGTCGCTAGCATCGCACATGAACTCAAATGGTAAGCTCTAATTTGGTGCGGTAATGATGGGAGTGGTAGTGAAACTATACTTGAGTAGCTCAAATGCCTTCATGCAATCATCATTGAATACAAATTTGGCATCATTTTCCAACAACTTGCACAAAGAGTTCACCACTTTCGAGAAATCCTTGATGAACCAACGGTGAAACCCCGCATGAACTAGAAAGTTCCTCACTCCTTTGACGGAAGTAGGAGGAGGGAGTTTTGATATCACTTCAATTTTTGCTTTATCCACTTCAATACCATTCTTGGAGATCTTACGGCCGAGGACAATGCCCTCCTCGACCATAAAGTGGCACTTCTCCCAATTAAGCACTAAGTTGGTCTCTTCACAACGTGCCAACACCTTATCAAGATTATCCAAAAACTCTTCAAAAGAATCCCCCACAATAGAGAAATCATCCATGAAAACCTCGAGGAAGTCCTCCACCATATCAATGAATATAGCCATCATACACCGCTGAAAAGTAGTCGGTGCATTACATAAACCAAACGACATCCTCGAGAATTAAAATGTTCCATATGGACAAGTGAATGTGGTCTTCTCTTGGTCTTCAGGTGCAATAAGAATCTGGTTATATCTGGAATACCCATCCAAGAAACAATAATAAGCACGTCCGGAAAGCCTATCCAACATTTAATCAAAAAATGGAAGCAGAAAATGGTCTTTCCAAGTCACTTTGTTGAGCTTCCTATAATCCATGCATAATCTCCAACCGGTGACAAATCTTGAGGGGATCAACTCAATTTTGTCATTTGTGATCACAGTCATGCCCCTTTCTTTGGGACACATTGTACCGGTGAAGTCCATGAACTATCCGAAATGTGGTAGAAAACCCATGCATCCAACCACTTGATGATTTCTTTCTTGACTACCTCTTGCATGTACTCATTCAACCTTCTTTGATGTTCCACGGAGGGTTTGGCATCCTCCTCCAATATAATTTTGTGCACGCAAAAGGCGGGGCTTATACCTGTTAATCAGGTCGGGTTGGCCCGTTTACAACCCGGGTCAGCTCGGTTCAACCCGTTACTGTAGCATATTGGCGCAGGCTGGGACGGGTTAGGCGGGGAGCGGGTTATAGACGAACAAATTTTGGATAATGGTTCACTGTAACCCGCTAAGCCTGATAACCCGTTAAGGGGGTTTTAACAGGCTGCAGCCCGGTTCAGCCCGGTATCCGTTACAAAATTTTTTATTATTATTATTTTCTGTACCGTTGCCAATGGTCAAATTCAATAATGACCGTTGTCCAACGACCCTTTATTTGCAGAAATGGCCATTTTGGCCTACTCCCTTAAGAAAGTAGCCTCCCCCCCCCC
>ML272578.1:62708-97168 GCA_005239495.1 Nicotiana undulata | reverse complement strand
CCCTATGTACTGAGTAAGTGCCAAGCCTAACCTCGGCGAAGTAGTGACGAGGCTAGACACGACGACAAAATTTACCTGTATAGTTCTATCATATGTACAAGAGAAAATAGCAAGAAATAAGTAGTTAAGCATGGTAATACGGGGACAAGTAATGGGGGTAACAAATGAGAAGCAAAGATGAGTAACTGAACAAACAACAATACAAAAGAAACAAGTCAACATGAAATATTAATGCAAACAAGTATGTACATGGCATCACCCTTCGTGCTTTTACTCTCGTCCTCACAATGCACATTATAAATGAAAACAATATAAATCATGGCACGACATCACCCTTCGTGCTTTTACTCTCTTCCTCACTATGCAATGTACAAATTAAAGTAATAATAATCATGGCACGGCATCGCCCTTCGTGCTTTTACTCTCTTCCTCACTATGCAATGAATGAAATGAATACACGGCATCACCCTTCGTACTTTACACTCTTCCTCACCCAAATCAACAACAAATAACAGTTTGGTAAGGAAGTCAACAGTGTGATATGCAGTTCATAACCACCCAGCAAGGGGAATATCAACCAAAGTATTAATGTTGCCCGACAAGGACTCAACTATAACCAACCTCATACGAATACATAACTTAATGAATTGGGTTCTCAACTGAGGCATCATATCACAAGTACTTAAGCAAGTATTCTCAACAATTAAACAACTTCAATAAATATCGGAGTAATAACAAGTAATCACAAAAATTAGACTCACGGGCATGCTTGACAAACAATGCATAGATACTCGTCACCTCACCTATACATTGAACATGATAAAACAAGTAGCACATACGACCCAACACCTATTCCCTCACTAAAGTTAGGCCAAACACTTACCTCGGCTCCAAGAATGCAATTCACGCCTCAATCACCGCTTTCCCTCTCAAATCCAACTCCGAAATGATAGTATCTAGACATAATCGACTCAATAATATCAATAATGACTCAATGATTCAATTCCAAAGCCTAATAATACATTTACCATCATTCTTCCAAAAATACTAAAATTCGACCCCGGGCTCGCTTGGTCCAAACACGAGGTTCGGACCAAAATACGATCATCCATTCCCCACGAGCCCGAATATATAATTTGTTTTGAAATCCGACCCCAAAACGAGGTTGAATTCCCCAAAATTCCAAAAGGCCTAACTCTACCCAAAACCCCCAATTTGTACCTTTGATTTCATGTTTTTAGACCTAGAACCTAGTGATTGATGAAAGAAAATGGAAGAAATTAGAGTTAGGATTACTTACCCAAGTGGTTATGGTGGAAAAAAAGCTTGGAGGTCGTCTATGGGGTTTGGAGAAGAAGAAGATGGTGAAAAATATGAAAAATCCCGTAATGGGTTCTGTTTTTGAGCAATTGAATAACTGGGAAAAATTAGTGCTATGCGATCGCGGAAGTGCGAGTGCGATCGCATAGAGGTCTGGGTCTTGGGCAGTGCGATCGCAGAGCAGTGGTTGCGATCGCACAGGGTTCCTCGCTTAGGCTTTGCGATCACGGATGGGCAGGTGCGATTGCAGAGAGTAATTACCCAGCCCCCACCCCAGCTCTCCTATACCTGTGCGATCGCAGGTCTTCCTATGCGATCGCATAGAGTAATCTGACTCCCCCCTACGCAGTGCTATGCGATCGCGGAGGCTCTTATGCGATCCCATAGCATTAAACCTCAGACACCAGATACAACCTAAAAACACCAGATTTTCTAACACTTTTGCACTCCGACACCTACCCGAAACTCACCCGAGCCCTCGGGGCTCAAAACCAAATACACCCACACCCTCATAAGCATCCTACAGACTTATTCAAGTAATACAACCACCAATATAACATAAAAAACAACAAATTAAGCTCCAAATTCTATAGAATTTCCTCAAACTTCATAAATTGTCAACTTTTCCATTTTTTGATCCGAAACCCGTCAAACCAAGTCCGTTTCTTACCAAATTTTACAGATAACTAGTATAACACATATTTAACCTGTTCCGGGCTCCGGAACAATAATACGGGCCCGGTAACCCAGGTTTCACATCAAATTTCATTTTTAAAAGTCTTTATAATTTTCGGAAAATAATTTTCTTTAAAAATTCATTTCTCGGACTTGGGCCCTCGGAATTCGATTCCGGGCATACGCCCAAGTCCCATATTTTCCTTCGGACCCTCTAGGACCGTCAAATCACGGGTCCGGGTCCGTTTACCAAAAATGTTGACCAAAGTCAACTTTAATTAATTAATTATCATAAATTCAACTTTTTATCAAATTTCCACATAAAGGCTTCCTGGCTACGCGCCTGGGATGCGCACGCACATCGAGGTGATATTAACGGATGCCTTCGGGGCCTCGGAACACATTTTTAATCAAATTTACACAGGATGACTTTTTGGGTCATCACAATCTCCACCTTTAAAACAAACGTTCATCCTCGAACAGACATTGACGGGTACCTTAATCGGGGAAAAGGTGGGGATATCGGCTCTGCATATCGGGCTCGGACTCCCAGGTAGCTGCCTCAACAGGCTGACCTCTCCACTGAACACGGACCGAAGGATAACTCTTCGATCTCAACTGGCGAACCTGCCGAGCTAATATAGCTACCGACTCCTCCTCGTAAGTCAAATCCTTGTCCAACTGGACACCGCTGAAGTCAAGTACATGAGATGGATCCGCAATATACCTCCGAAGCATAGATACATGGAACACCGGGTGCACGGCTGATAAACTCAGTGGCAAGGCAAGTCCGTAGGCCACCTCTCCTACCTTATCCAAAATCTCAAATGGACCAATGTACCTAGGGATCAACTTGCCCTTCTTCCTGAACCTCATCACGCCCTTCATGGGCGACACTCGAAGAAATACCCGGTCTCCTATCATAAATGCCAAATCTCGAACTCTACGATCCGCATAACTCTCCTGCCTAGTCTATCCTGAATGATCTTCACCTTGTCCAAGGCATCCTGGACCAACAATCTAGCCTCTCCCGGCTCAAACCATTCGACTGGAGACCGACACCACCTACCATACAACGCCTCATACGGAGCCATCTGAATGCTCGACTAACAGCTGTTGTTGTAGGCAAACTCAGCTAAAAGCAAGAACTGGTCCCATGAACCACCAAAGTCAATGACACAAGCCCGCAACATATCCTCCAAAATCTGAATAGTACGCTCAGACTGTCTGTCCGTCTGAGGATGAAATGCTGTGCTCAACTCAATCTGTGTGCCCAACTCTCGCTGAAATACTCTCCAGAAATGGGAGGTAAATTGAGTACCTCGGTCTGATATAATGGATATGGGAACCCCATGCAATCTAACAATCTCTCTCATATAGATCTTTGCCAACTTCTCCGCTGAATACGAAACTGATACCGGAATGATGTGGGCTGACTTGGTCAGCCTATCCACAACAACCCACACCGCATCAAACATCCTCTGAGTCCATGGGAGTCCAACTACAAAATCCATGGTGATACGCTCCCACTACCTCCCGGTAAGCTGAATCTGCTGCATCAAACCACCGGGTCTCTGGTGCTCGTACTTAACCTGCTGACAGTTCAAGCACCAGGCTACATAAGCTACAATATCCTTCTTAATCCCCCGCCACCAATAATGCTGCCACAAGTCCTGGTACATCTTTGCGGCGCCCGGATGAATGGAATACCGGGAACTATGGGACTCTTGTAGAATCAACTCACGAATACCATCAACATCACGTACACAAATATGACCCTGCATCCTCAAAACTCCCTCATCATCAACCGTAACCTGCTTGGTATCCCGTTCCTGACCCTATCTCTAAGAACACATAAATGACGATCATAATACTGCCTGGCCTGAATACGGTCATACAACGAAGATCGGGCCACGGTATGAGCCAAAACACTGCCAGTCTCAGAAACCTCCAATCTCACAAATCGGTTGGCTAAAGCCTGAACATCCAAAGCAAGAGGTCGCTCTCCGACTGATAAATAAGCAAGACTACCCATACTGGATGACTTTCGGCTCAAAGCATCGGCCACCACATTGGCCTTCCCCGGATAATAAAGAATGGTAATATCATAATCCTTCAACAACTCTAACCACCTCCTCTGCCTCATGTTCAACTCCTTTTGCTTGAACAGATACTGCAAACTCTTGTGATCCGTGAACACCTCACATGGCGCACCATACAAATAATTCCTCTAGATCTTCAACGCATGAACAATAGCTGCTAACTCCAATCATGAATTGGATAATTCTTCTCGTGAATCTTCAACTGACGAGAAGCATAGGCTATGACCTTGCCATCCTACATCAATACTGCACCAAGCCCAACCCGTGAAGCATCACAATACACGGTATACGGTCCTGAGCCTGTGGGCAAAACTAACACCGGTGCCGTGGTCAAGGCTGTCTTGAGCTTCTGAAAGCTCGCCTCACACTCATCTGACCACCTGAACTGAGCACCCTTCTGGGTCAACATGGTCATCGGGGCTGTTATAGATGAAAAGCCCTCCACAAATCGGTGATAATAACCTGCCAAGCCCAAGAAGCTCCGAATCTCTATAGCTGAAGTGGGCCTAGGCTAATCCCTGACTGCTGAAATCTTCTTGGTATCCACCTGAATACCCTCTGCCGACACAACATGGCCCAGAAATGCCACTGAACTCAATCAGAACTCACACTTATAAAATTTGGCATACAACTGACTATCCCTCAGAGTTTGGAGGACGACTCGAAGATGCTGCTCATGCTCCTCACGGCTACGGGAGTATATCAATATATCATCAATGAAAACAATAACAAACGAGTCCAAATAGGGCCTAAACATTCAGTTCATCAACTCCATAAAAGCAGCGAGGGCATTTGTCAACCCAAATGACATCACCAAGAACTCATAATGCCCAAAACGAGTGCGAAAGGCTGTCTTAGGGACATTAGACGCCCTAATCCTCAGCTGATGGTAACCTGATCTCAAGTCTATCTTGGAAAATACTGTAGCACCCTGAAGCTGGTCAAATAGATCATCAATCCTCGGCAAGGGATACTTATTCTTAATAGTAACCTTATTCAACTACTGGTAGTCAATGCACATCCTCATCGAGCCATCTTTCTTCTTAACAAACAACACTGGAGCACCCCAAGGAGAAACACTAGGCCTAATGAAGCCTTTATCCAACAAATCCTGCAACTGCTCCTTCAATTCCTTCAACTCTGGCGGGGCCATACTATACGACAGAGTAGAAATGGGCTGAGTGCCTGGAGCTACCTCAATACAAAAATCAATATCCCTGTTGGGTGGCATACCCGGCAGGTCAGTAGGGAATACCTCTGGAAACTCACGAACCACAGGAACAGACTCCATAGAAGGAACCTCGGCACTAGAATCACGAACATATGCCAAATAGGCCAGACAACCCTTCTCGACCATGCACCGAGCCTTCATATCAGAATTAACTCTACCGAAAGAATGACTAGGAGTCCCTCTCCACTCCAAACGAGGTACTCCTGGAAAGGTTAAGGTCACTGTCTTGGTATGATAGTCCAGAATAGCATGATAGGGAGATAGCCAATCCATCCCCAATATAACATCAAAGTCCACCATATCCAAAAGCAAAAGATCAACCTAAGTCTCCATACTACCAATAACTACTAAGCAAGCACGGTAGACTTGATCTACCACTATAGAATCACCCACCAGGGTAGACACATATACAGGAGCACTCAGGGAATCACGGAGCATGCTCAAATAAGGGGCAAAATATGAAGACACATAAGAGAAAGTAGAACCCGGATCAAATAACACTGAAGTATCTCGGCTGCAAACTGAAATCGTACATGTGATAACCGCATCAGAGGCCTCAGCCTCAGGTCTGGAAGGAATAACATAGCACTGGGGCGGAGCCCCTCTAACCTGAACATCTCTGGGTCGACCTACTGCGGCCTGACCTCTACCTCTCATGGCCTGTCCTCCACCTATATGAGTTTGACCTCCTCCTCTGGCACCACGACCTCCATCCCTAGCTGGCTGAGGGGGTGGGGGTGCACCTGATGCTGGGACCATGGCATGAGAAATTCGATACTGAGAACTACCAGAAGCTCGGGGGAAATACCTGGCAATGTGCCCCGAAACACCACAAGATTAACAAGACTTCTGCTGCTGTGGCTGCTGAATCTAGAACTAGCCCTGTCGACCCTGATAACCACCTTGGAAGCTCTGAAGTGCCGGTGCACTGATAGGTGCTGGTGATGCACTAATAGGAGCTGGCAGTGCACTGTGGGATACCTGAAGTGCCGACTGATATGGTATGGGAGGATGACCTCTGCCGAAAGAATCTCTGCCTCCAGATAAGGCTCTACTGAATCGACCGAAGTGATGGGGCCTCTTGTCAGCCCCCTGCCCACCACCCTGTGACAAAATCATCTCAATCCTCCTGGCCCCATTGGCCGCATCCTGGAATGAAATATCAGTACCTGACTCCCTGGCCATCTGAAGTCTGATGGGCTGAGCTAAACCCTCAATAAACCTCTTCACTCTCTCACGATCAGTGGGGAGTATCATAATAGCATGCCTGGCTAGAGTGATGAACCTGGTCTCGTACTGAGTGACAAACATAGAGCCCTGCTGGAGACGCTCGAACTGCCTCCGGAGATCCTCCCTCTGAGTAACTGGGAGAAACTTCCCCAAGAATAACTCGGAGAATTGAGCCCAAGTCAAAGGTGTAGACCCAGCTGGTCTGGTCAAGCAATAGTCTCTCCACCAAGTCTTGGCGGTACTAGAAAGACGAAATATAGCAAAGTCAACTCCATTGGACTCCACTATGCCCATGTTCCGAAGAACCTCATGACAGCTGTCCAAGTAATCCTGGGGATCCTCTGATGGTGCACCAGTGAAAGTAGTAGGGAATATCTTGGTGAATCTATTCAATCTCCATAAAGCATCTGCTGACATAGCTGCTCCCTCAACTACCGGTGCCATAATACCCCGCTGAACTACTCCGGATGTCTGAGGTGTCAGAGTCTGAAACTGAGGATGTAGCTTCTCTGGTGTGCGGGTAGCAGGAGTCTGGGTCCCTCCCCCAGCCTGAGAGACGGCTGATGCAGTAGGAAGAAGACCGGCCTCAGCCAGACTCTCCATGAGTCCCACTAGGCGGACTAAAGCGTCCTGAAGCACCGGGGTAGCAATGAACCTCTCTAGGACCTGAGCTGGTCCAACTGGGACTGTCTGAGCGGGAATCTCCTTGGTGAACTCACCCTGAGGATCCTCCACTGGGGCTGCTGCTCTGGGCTGAGCCCTGCCCCGGCCTCGGCCTCTAGCACGGCCTCGGCCTCGACCTCGGCCCCTCGTAGGCGCTATGACAGGAGTATCGGGCCGCAGATCAGAACCTGGGGAAGCACGCGTCCTCGTCATCTGCGAGAGAGTAGAATAGGAACTAGATTAGTATTTAGAATCACATCGCACGACAGAGAAGAAGAAATGTGAATATATTCCTAACTTTGCAGCCTCTGGGGGATAAGTACAGACGTCTCCGTATCGATCCCTCACACTCTACCAAGTTTGTCCGTGAGTTGTGAGACCTAAGCAGCCTAGTGCTCTGATACCAACTTGTCACGACCCAAAAATACCACCTTCAGGCCGTGATGGCGTCTAACGTGTTACCCACTAGAAAAGCCAACGTTTGAGTTAATTTACTAACTTTCTTAACTTAAGCCATTAAAAGAGAAATATGAACATAAATAATTGATAATAGTGCGGAAGCTGCGAGTCTATATATTAATAAGATAGTCGCCACAAAATTTACGTACATAATCCCCCCCAGAATTGGTGTCACAACATCTCACAGACTGTCTAAGATTTCTACAACAAATGTCTGAAATGAAGAGTACAACTGTCTATGATACTAAGGTAAGACAGAAACAATAAGATAGAAGAAGACGCCGAGATCCACGAGCGCCTGCGGAACTACCTCGATGTCTCCTATATGGACTGAAGGATACTCCCTCTAACGATGTCCACTGGGTCCGACTGCGTGATCTGCACAACATAAAGAAGTGCAGGTGTAGCATTAATACAACCGACCCCATGTACTGAGTAAGTGCCGAGCCTAACCTCGGCGAAGTAGTGACGAGGTTAGACACGACGACATCATATGTACCAGAGAAAATAGCAAGAAATAAGCATTTAAGTATGGTAATACAGGGACAAGTAATAGGGGTAACAAATGAGAATCAAAGATGAGTAACTGAACAAACAACAATACGAAAGAAACAAGTCAACAGGAAATATTAACGCAAACAAGTATGTACACGACATCACCCTTCGTGCTTTTACTCTCGTCCTCACAATGCACATTATAAATGAAAGCAATATAAATCATGGCACGGTATCACCCTTCGTGCTTTTACTATCTTCCTCACTATGCAATGTAAAAAGAAAGCAATATAAATCATGGCACGACATCACCCTTCGTGCTTTTACTCTCTTCCTCACTATGCAATGTACAAATGAAAGTAATAATAATCATGGCACGACATCACCTTTCATGCTTTTGCTGTCTTCCTCACTATGCAATGAATGAAATGAATACACGGAATCACCCTTCGTGCTTTACACTCTTCCTCACCCAAATCAACAACAAATAATAGTTTGGTAAGGAAGTCAACAGTGTGATATGCAGTTCATAACCACCCAGCAAGGGGAATATCAACCAAAGTATTAATGTTGCCCGGCAAGGGACTCAACTATAACCAACGTCATACGAATACGTAACTTAATGAATTGGGTTCTCAACTGAGGCATCATATCACAAGTACTTAAGCAAGTATTCTCAACAATTAAACAACTTCCCAAAGGAAACTACTTCATAACACAATACATATCGGAGTAATAACAAGTAATTCACCAAAATTAGACTCACGACATGCTTGACAAACAATGCATAGATACTCGTCACCTCACCTATACATTGAACATGATAAAACAAGTAGCATATACGACCCAACACCTATTCCCTCACTAAAGTTAGGCCAAACACTTAGCTCGGTCCAAGAATGCAATTCACGCCTCAATCACCTCTTTCCCTCTCGAATCCAACTCCGTAAAGATAGTATCTAGACATAATCGACTCAATAATATCAATAATGACTCAATGATTCAATTCCAAAGCCTAATAATACATTTTCTATCATTCTTCCAAAAATACCAAAATTCGACCCTGGACCCGCTTGGTCCAAACACGAGGTTCGGACCAAAATACGATCACCCATTCCCCCACGAGCCCGAATATACAATTTGTTTTGAAATCCAACCCCTAAACGAGGTTGAATTCCTCAAAATTCCAAAAGCCCTAACTCTACCCAAAACCCTCAATTTCTACCTTTGATTTCATGTTTTTAGACCTAGAATCTAGTGATTGATGAAGGAAAATGGAAGAAATTAGAGTTAGGATTACTTACCCAAGTGGTTATGGTGGAAAAATAGCTTGGAAGTCATCTATGGGGTTTGGAGAAGAAGAAGATGGTGAAAAATATGAAAAATCCCGTAATGGGTTCTATTTTTGAGCAATTAAATAACTGGGAAAAATTAGTGCTATGCGATCACCGAAGTGCGAGTGCGATCACATAGAGGTCTAAGTCTTGGGAAGTGCAATCGCACAGCACTGGTTGCGATCGCATAGGGTTCCTGGATTAGGCTCTACGATCGCGGATGGGCAGGTGTGACCGCAAAGAGTAATTACCCAGCCCCCACCCCAGCTCTCCTATACCTGTGCGATTGCAGGTCTTCCTATGCGACCACATAGAGTAATCTGACTCCCCCCAACGCATTGCTATGCGATCGCGGAGGCTCTTATGCGATCGCATAGCATTAAACCTTAGACACCAGATACAGCCTAAAAACACCAGATTTTCTAACACCTTTGCACCCCGACACCTACCCGAAACTCACCCGAGCCCTCGGGGCTCAAAACCAAATACACCCACACCCTCATAAGCATCCTACAGACTTGTTCAAGTAATATTACCACTAATATAACATCAAAAAAAACGAATTAAGCTCCAAATTCTATAGAATTTCCTCAAACTTCATAAACTATCAACTTTTCCATTTTTGATCCGAAACCCGTCAAACCAAGTCCGTTTCTTACCAAATTTTACAGATAACTCATATAATACATATTGAACTTGTTCCGAGCTCCGGAACCATAATACAGGCCCGGTAACCCAGGTTTCACATCAAAGTTCATTTTCAAAAGTATTTATAATTTTTGAAAAACAAGTTTCTTTGAAAATTCATTTCTCGGACTTGGACCTCGAAATTCGATTCCGGGAATACGCCCAAGTCCCATATTTTCCTACGGACCCTCCCGGACCGTCAAATCACGGGTCCGAGTCCGTTTACCAATAATGCTGACCAAAGTCAACTTTAATCAATTAATTATCATAAATTCAACTTTTTATCAAATTTACACATAAAAACTTCCCGGCTACGCGCCCGGGATGCGTATGCACATCGAGGTGATATTAACGGAGGTCTTCGAGGCCTGGGAACACAGTTTTAATCAAATTTACACAGGATGACCTTTTGGGTCATCACACAAAAATAAGAATATGGAAGAGATAGAGAGTAAAGAAAACTCCCTATGTGGTCTCTGTCTGCATGGGGTCGGGCTCACTAGTGGGGACCTCAGACTGCATAAGATCATCAACTCCCTCTGGGTCCTCCAACTGTACCGCCAGGTCCTCTGACTGGGGCACCACAAATCCTCTCACCGGCTCTCTATCAGCCTCCTGCTCTGATGCCTGTGCTCTCTGTGCTGCAGGGGCAGTCTCTTCCGTAAGCAGGTCCAATGGAATATCTCTAGTAGAAGTGAACTTCTCTACCTTCTTCTTCAGCATCTCCACTGACTCTTTTGAAGCTTGAGTTTTATTCATCTTCTTGACCTGCTTGCTTAAATCCTTGATCACCTTCCCATGAGTATCTAATGTCTCCAGGATTTTTTTCTGTTGTTAAGGAGCTTCTTTTGGTTGTCCAAAAGCTCCTTCAATGAATCCTCCACTGATGGAGGTATTTGAAGCTGTGCTAGGGCTACCTGTGCTGCGACTGCACTGGATAAGACAGACAACTTTGATGTAGCTACCTGCAACCTCTTGTTGATGCTAGATAGCGTCTAAGAGACTCACAATGCATTATGAGGATATGCGGAAGATGAGGGAACAAATAATGGGGCGGTGATATATGGCCCCGAGGAAGGAGGTGGCATAGCAGCCGAAGAACCTGCAACTGTGGAAGGCTCTGACCCGGTAGCCTCTACTCCTGGATCTTCAGACTGGCTAGAGGGAATAATGGTTTTCCTTTGGATTTCGGGTTGTCTGCTCCCTGAAGGTTATACCAGAAGAAGGGCCTCTTTGACTTTATCTTTGTGTCAAAGTGCCCCTTGTTGAATCAAGTCACTGAATGGTTTTGAATAATGACAAATGTCCTCATAGTTGAACCAGATCCATCATGGAATATATAGACATGCAGACTGAATGGCACGAGAAGAGTTCACACGCAGGAGATAAACACCATCTCTGAATTAAGGGGTTATCTCCTAAGCGAAAATATTGCAAAGTGATAGGGAGATGGACTTCATATTCAGGTAGGACAGAATCAAGATAGAGGAGGATCAAGGAAGTTGAGATCAACTCAAACTCTTCCACCAAGGAAGAGTTGCATAAGAATTCTACTTCAACGTCTCAACTACTGATACTATATATTTTCAAAGTGTTCCTGCTGAGGGATGCACACAAACATAGAAGTAAAACAATAATTGAGAGAAAAATTACCAACGCAATTTTGCAAGCAGTTCATCTGAAGAATCCCTGTGCGACTCAAAATCTACTTGAACCAGCTCGAAGAACTAGTTCCATCTGTTATCTTTTGAGTCTAGTTGTCTGTAGTAGGTGATTACAAATTGTATCTTTCAGCTTTATCTAGAATCAATTGTAATAGGTACACAGTATTCAAGTTAGAGTTAACTTGAAGTTTGTCGCAATTAGCTAGAGGCTAGTTTGCCACAACGGGATTATAGTTAGTCCTTAGGTTTACAAAAGAGTTTATTTTGTAAATGTTGTTTGGATCATTGACATAGTGAAGAGTTTGGGAAAATCCTATTGGGAAGTAGGTCGTGGGTTTTTCACCATTTGAGCCAGGTATTTTCCACGTAAAATTGTTGTGTTCTTTTATTTCTACAATTATTATTTCGCAAACTGTAGAAGTTGGAACACCTAGAGAACCTGGTTCTTCTGTAATGACATCACTCGAAAATTGGACACCACACAAATCACCCCCCTCTTGTGGTATTGACGTATAAAACATCAATTGGTATCAGAGCAGGTTATCCTTGAAGAGGTTAACACCTTAGGAAAAGATCAAAATGAGTGCACCACCTGGGAACTGGGAAGGACAATCAACTGCTAGGCCTCCACTCTTCAACGGGCAGTACTACTCCTAGTGGAAGAACATGATGAAGGATCACTTAATTGGGGAAGACTATGAACTATGGGACATAGTCACTGATGTTCCTTTGGCTACTATGAAAAAGACCGCTAAAAGAGTAGACGTGCCAAAGACAAGAGCTGATTGCACTACCGAAGACTTAAGAAAATGGGAGAAGAATGCTAAGGCCAAAATGTGGCTAGTGTGTGGACTTGGTCTAGACGAGTACAGTAGAATTCAAAGCTGCACCACTGCCAAAGAAATTTGGGGTACCTTGCAAATAACTCATGAAGGAACACCTCAAGTGAAAAGGTCAAGAGGTTCTCTACTATACTCCCAATATGAAAACTTCACTATGAAGGAAGGAGAGACAATCCAAGAGATGTATACAAGGTTCACAACACTGACCAATGAACTCAAGTCTCTTGGAAGGGTCATTATTGAAGAGGGCGGGGTTGAGAAGATCCTGACTAGGGTCTTGCCAATTTCCTGGTAAAGAAAGATCACAACTATCCAGGAATCCAAAAACATGGAAACCCTCAGGTTGGACGAACTAATTGGAAATCTCACTGCCTACGAACTCAGAAGGCAAACAATGAAAATGGAGCCTCAGGTGGTTGTGCAGAGTCTCCCTTGGAAATCTCTCGGGAAGGGAGTTATTCACTAGTGTCCGAGGAGTCATCCTGAGGTCCCACAGGTATGGTTTTTTTGCTAATAATATTCTGAGGTGCTAAGGGCACTATCTAGTTCCCTTTGCCTCGGCCTCGGGAGGATTCTCCCCTCCCTTTTGATTTGTCGGGACCACCGTGATATTGTACCATTATCCGCAACACACAATTAGTGAAAGATCATTAGTATTATGGTTCAATGAATCCTTAAAGAAGTGCAGATGAGATGAACACACTGCTTCTCAAAATAGGGCTCGATGAACCACGGAAAAATGGGCGCGGTCACAGAAGGGCTATCGCGGACTGTGTAAAAATTGGCGCGGCCGCGAAGAGGTTGGAATCAGAATACCAGCTCTCTAATCATGGTCTTTCGTGGACCACGAAATTTGAGATGTTATCGCGAAATATCAAATGCAGACAGCGTAAAAATAGACGCGGCTGCGAAAGCAATTTCCGAACTCTCTGAAGCTCATGAGCGCGGACCGTGAAATTTTAGACGCAGCCACATAAGTTCAAATGCGGACTGTGGAAAAGGCACCGTGTCCGCGAACATGTATCCCTACTTAGTTTTTACAAATTAAAGAACGCGGACCGCGAACCGCAAAATTTAAACAAAACGGGCACTGATGATTCATTTTAGACCTAGGGCTTTCACTAAGTGCAAATATTAGTGCAATTAACATGCTTAGTTTATAACCCTATCCCATATTAGGCATGTAAACATCACCCACATGAATTTAAGCATAAATTAAGCAAGAATTTGAGATTCTGGCATGTATCAAACCCTAACTAAAAAGAAGATTCAAAACTAGAAGAAAAGAAAAAAGAGAGATAAAATCAATGCAAAGATTTGAGCATACAAGTTATGAAATTGTAGTGGAAAATGGACTCTTGATTGATATGAAATGAGATTGAAAGACAAAGTAAATGAGTGAACAATGCTACAGTGTGGTGAATAGCTAGGGTTTAAAAAGTGTAAAGGTCTGAAGGACCTTCTATTTATACTAACATATGTGGACCCACCGACTTACCTGAGCGTGGTCACCGGAATTCTACCGCGGTCCACGCTTTTTACCTTTTTCAAGGGCTGATGCAAAAGCCTGGGCGCGACCGCGTAAGTCACCACCGCCCGCGAAATTATGAACGCGGGCGCGAACCTCAACTTCAGAGAGTTGATATTTTGAGCTCTTCAAGTATGCGTCCGCGGACAAAACCGCGAAATGCTAACGCGGACCGCGCAATTTTGAGCGTGGTCCGCAAAATTCCCACACTTTATCAACTTTTTTCCTGTCACAGTCCTACACTGTACAACCAATTCGTACACAAACTTCACAACCAGTCATTCCAAAACAATGCCTAATCTAAGAAGAAAATCAAAAGAAAATAAAGAAAGAAAAAACACATGGGTTGCCTCCCAAGAAGCACCTGATTTAACGTCGCGGCACGACACATGTTACCATCATCATTTGAGATTATTTAAGGCCACCACGTGGCTGTCATAAAACTTGCCAAGGTAGTGCTTCACTCGGTGACCATTAACTATGAAGATTTCACCATTTTTGTTTTTTTAAATCAAGAGCGCCAAACGGAGTTACATGCACCACTTCGAAAGGGCCACTCCATTTTGACTTGAGCTTTCCCGGAAACAGTCGTAAGCGAGAGTTGAATAGAAGAACTAAGTCACCCTCCTTGAATTCTTTGTTCCACTTATATTTGTCATGTAAGTACTTCATCTTGTCCTTATACAAGGACGAGCTGGAATAGGCATGGAACCAGAACTCATCAAGTTCATTTAGTTGCTCTATCCGGATATTTGCAGCGATATCCCATTCAAGGTCTTCTTCAACGCCAACATGGTCTTGTGCTATAGATAAATTGGAAGGTGGCATGCTTTCCCAAATACCAACCAGTACGAAGACATACCAATTGGAGTCTTGTACGCAGTTCTATAAGCCCACAAAGCATCATCAAGTTTACTTGACCAACCCATCCAGTTTGCATTGAAAGTTTTTGATAATATGCTCTTTATCTCCCTGTTGGAGACCTCAACTTGTCCACTAGCCTGGGGTGATAAGAAATTGACACTTTATGATTGACACCATACTTGGAAAGTAGAGTATTGAAGGCCTTGTTGCAAAAATGAGAACCCCCATCACTGATGATAGCCTTGGGAGTGCCAAACCTTGTGAAGATATTTTTTCTTTAAGATCGCCACCACAATCCGTGCCTCATTATTGGGCAAAGCCACAACTTCAACCCACTTGGAAACATAATCAACAACAACCAGAATGTAAGTGTTACCACATGAACTCACAAAAGGCCCCATGAAGTCGATGGCCCACACGTCAAAAATGTCAATCTCAAGAATACTGGTGAGAGGCATTTCATCTTTTGTGGAAATTCCACCAGCTCTTTGGCATTCATCACACCTATTAACAAGCTCACTTGCATATTTATACAGGGTAGGCCAATAAAATCCACAACTAAGAACCTTTGAAGCAGTTCTCGCCCCACCATGATGACCACCGTAGGGCGAGGAATGGCAAGCATCAAGAATACTCATTTGCTCCTCTTCCGGGACACATCTCCGGATCACACCATCATTGCAAATCTTAGAAAGATAGGGCTCGTCCCAATAATAATCCAAGCTGTCTCGTTTGAGTTTCTTCCTTTAGTTAGAAGAGATATCACTCGAGACAATGCCAATCACAAGAAAGTTAGACACATCGGCAAACCAAGGCATACCATTCAAAGACACGGAGATGAGTTGTTCATCCGGAAACGAATCATTAATTTCTAGGCCATCGTGGGGCCTCCCCTCCTTTTCTAAGTAGGACACGTGGTCTGCCACTTGATTCTCACTCCCTTTTTGATCAATGATTTCAAGGTCAAACTCTTGAATCAGAAGAACTCATCTCGTTAACCTAGCCTTAGAGTCCTTTTTTGCCATCAAGTAGTAGAGTGCCGCGTGATCGGTGTGAACAATCACTTTGGCACCCATGAGATATGGACTGAACTTTTCCATGGCGAAGACAATGGATAATATCTCTTTCTCGGTCATCGTATAACTGACTTGGGCGTCATTCATCATTTTTCTTGCATAATAGACCGGATGAAATATCTTGTTGATCCTTTCCCCAAAACCGCTCCTACCACAATGTCACTAACATTGCACATGAGCTCAAATGGTAAGCTCCAATTGGGGTGCGGTAATGATGGGAGTGGTCGTCAATCTATACTTGAAGCTCAAAAGCTTTCATGCAATCCTCATTGAATACAAACTTTGCATCCTTTTCCAACAACTTGCACAAGCAGTTCACCACCTTTGAGAAATCCTTGATGAACCTTCGGTAGAACCCCACGTGCCCAAGAAAGCTCTTAACTCCCTTGACGGAAGTAGGAGGAGGGAGCTTTGAAATCACTTCAATCTTTGCTTTGTCAACTTCAATACCGTTATTTGAGATCTTATGGCCGAGGATAATGCCCTCCTCGACCATAAAGTGGCATTTTCCCCAATTAAGCACTAGGTTGGTCTCTTCACATCGAGCCAACACTTTGTCAAGATTATCCAAGCATTCTTCAAATGAGTCCCCCACAACAATAAAATCATCCATGAACACTTCGAGGAAGTCCTCCACAATATCCGTAAATATTGCCATCATACACTGCTGAAAAGTAGCCGGTGCATTACAGAAACCAAACGGTATCCGTGAGAATGAAAATGTGCTATTAATACATGTGAAAGTGGTTTTCTCTTGGTCTTGCAATGCAATGAGAATCTGGTTGTACCCTGAGTACCCATTCAAAAGCAATAGTAGGCACGCCCGGCAAGTCTATCCAACATTTTATCAATAAAGGGCAATGTAAAATGGTCTTTGTGAGTCACTTTGTTCAACTTTTGATAATACATTCATACCCTCCATCCGGTGACAGTTCTACTGGGGATAAACTCATTTTTCTCATTTGTGACCAGAGTCGTACCCCCTTTCTTCAGCACACATTGTACCGGCGAAGTCCATGAACTATCCAAAATGGGATAAACAACCCCTACATCTAGCCACTTGATAATTTCCTTCTTGATGACCTCTTGCATAGCCTCGTTCAACCTCCTTTGATGTTCCACGGAAGGTTTGGCATCATCCTCTAGTATAATTTTATGCATGCAAAAGGCGGGACTTATACCCCGAATGTCAACCAAAGTTCATCCAATTTCCTTTTTCCTTCTTTGAAGCACCGCCAGGGTGGAGTCTACCTGCACGTTAGTCAAACACGGAGAAAGAATAACATGTAATGTGGAAGAAGGGCCTAAGAATTCATACCTGAGGTGTGAAGGCAAAAGCTTCAACTCCAATGTAGGTGGCTCCTCGATTGAGGTCTTTGTTGGTGGAGTCTTCCGATTTTCCAAGTCCAAGTAAAGTTTACGGGGCCCATATGAGTAGGATCCCATTCCTTGCAAGGCATTTGCACATTCAACCAAGCCTTCCTTCTCATCATCCTCATGATTTAACAACACAACTTCCAAAGGGTCTTCCACATTGATCATGGCACTCGTGTCATAGACTATCACCTCCGTCAGAAGATCCACAAAAGAGCAACTTTGTTGTTATTAGGTTTCCTCATTGATTTGCACACGTGGAATACAACCTTTTCACCGCCCACCCGGAAATTGAGCTCACCTGCTTCCACATCAACCAATGCCTTCCCTGTTTCTAGGAAAGGTCTCCCCAATATTATAGGCTCCTCATAGTCAACTTCTTAGTCGAGAATCACAAAATTTGCGGGCAAAATAAACTTGTCGACCCGGACAAACATCATCAATAATACCAAGTGGCATTTTCATTGTCCGATCTTCCATTTGAAATCTCATGGAAGTAGCTCTCAGTTTCCCAATACCTAGTGTCTTGAATACAGAATATCGCATCAAATTAATACTTGCTCCCAAATCACACAAGGCTTTTGCAAAATCGACTACCAATGGTGCATGGAATTGTAAAGGCACCGGGATCTACAAGCTTCGGAGCCATCAAATGCACAATAGCACTCACTTGATGAGTCATTTTGATGGTCTCACAATTCATAGATCTCTTCTTAGTTACCAATTCCTTCATGAACTTGGCATATCCCGACATTTGTTCGAGAGCTTCCACCAAGGGCATATCGATTGACAAAAGTTTCATCATCTCAATAAACTTCTTGAATTGGTTTTCACTTTTCTTTGCAAGTCTTTGAGGATACGGTGGAGGAGGCCTTGGAAAAGGAGCCTTTGCTTTGGGCACTACCGTTTCCGGTATGTCTATCACGTGTTCCCTATACGGGTTCACATCATTTTGAGTCTCCTCCATGTTGTCATCAATATTTATCCTCACTTCATCATTCATATTCTCATCATTGGCTTGAATCTTATCATCTTCTTGCAACACAACATCATCACTCACAATTTTCTTCGGATTAGAGGTACTTGCACTCCACCTCTACCGCTTCTTATGGTTACCGCCATGGCATGAACTGTATTGTTATCACCCTTCGGGTTTACTACCGTATCACTTGGTAGTGCTCCCTTAGGGTGAGTATTCAATGCTTGAGAAATTTGACCCATTTGTACTTCTAAGTTGCGAATAAAGGTAGTGTGGGAAAGCTATTTGGGCATCAGAGTCGGCATTCCTTTCCATCATTTGTTTAAACATACTCTCTATCCACCCCATCTTATTGTTAGAAGAACTTTGCCCTTGAGACGAATATGGAGGCATATTTTTGGGTTGTTGATACATCGGGGGTCTTTGAAAGCCCGAACCCTGGTTGCCTTGGTTATTATTATTCCAACCCCCTTGGTTTCCATTTCCTCCCCAATTGTTATTGTTGTTCCTCAATTCTGATTGTTGTTCCCCCAGTTGTTCGAGTTGTTTTTGCCATTTTTCCAATTCCCTTGGCCTTGGTTTCCCCAGTTTTGATTGTTCCCTTGCGATCTCCATTGTTGATTTGGAGCATTGCTCCATTGACCTTGGTAGTTATTGACATATAAAACTTCCTCACTTTGGTCATCATAAGAATCGTCTTGGTTGTAACCACTACCACTTTAATTTGCTCATATTGATCTTGATTGTTTTTCACTTGCACTTGTTGACCACACTGTCTCCTATTGTTGACCATGACATTTACCCCTTCCATGGCATTGACTTGCTTTGGCCCCTGAACTTGCTGAAGCTGAGCCTTTGCTAACTGATTCATAGTAGTAGTCAACTCTACTATGGCTTGTCCGTGATCATGAAGTTCCTTATGAAGATGGATTAAAGTAGGGTCACCTTGAGGAACATTCGCCCGACTTTGCCAAGATGAGGATGTGTCATCCATCTCATCTAGTATGTCACAAGCATCGACATAAGGCATTTTCATAAAATTTCCCCTTGCTAGCTGATTCACCACAAACTGGTTGGTCGTGTTGATGCCCCTATAAAATGTCTGTTGGATTATTTCTTCAGTCATATCATTGTTGGGACATTCCTTTACCATGGTCCTATACCATTCCCAGATTTCATGTAGGGGTTCATTAGGTTCTTGTTTAAAGGGTAAGATCTCATCCTCAATGCTGCCATATGACCCGGCGAGAAAAGCATGGCTATAAACATTTCTGCCAACTCATCCCACGTGGTGATGGAATGGTTGGGTAGCCTCTCGAGCCAATCAAAAGCTTTCCCTCTAAGTGAAGATGGGAAAAGTCTCAATCTCAGAGTGTCTTCGGACACATTTGTCTACTTGCTCCCCAGCATGTGTCTACAAAACCCTTTAGATGCTTGTATGTGTTCTGATGAGGAGCCCCGGTGAACAAACCCCTTTGCTCCAATAGGGTCAGCATGACATTTGTAATTTGAAAATTTCCCTCCAAATCCGGGGCGGGACAATTGCACTTGCGTAACCTTCATTAGGTAGCACCCTGTGTGCTACCCATGGAGGAGGTGGGGGAGGGTTTGGAATATTGTCATTAGCCTGGCTGCCTCTTCTTTGGACTTGAGGTTCTAGATTAACCTCATCCTCACAGTTGTCATATACCTCCTCCCCCAGAAGAATATGTCCGAGAGAATCATTATGAGCCATTTGGTGCCTAAAGTGATTGACACACAAAAGTTAGAAAAACAGAAGGAAAGAAAAACAAGACACACAAATAGTTAGACAGATAGCCAAAACTTTCTAACTCCCCAGGAACGACGCCAAAAAATGATCGATGCCAAACCTACACCACTACAGAGTAACGAGGATGGTCGATGCAGTTTTACCCAACAAGGTCGGGATTGATTTCCTTAGGGAGTTAATTTATTTGGAGTTAGGTATCTAACTAATCTAAGTGCGTGTGTTGTTTCTAATTGCACTTCCAAATATTGTTGTGATTGATTCTATTCAAATTTTATACTATTGTATGCTAAGAGTTATCTAAGTACAATATTTTTGGTGAAAGTTTTCAAGTGTTTAAAAGGCACTAGGGTAGTGACTTCCGCCTAGGTGAATATCTAACGGGTATCGAGAATCCAGGGCAATATTGTTTTGATTGGGGTCATGATATAACCATCACACATAAGTGCTCACTCTATACCTCCCGGTAGTTTGAGTGACTTTGCCCAATTTGGCTTTCTCAAGTCCAAATGATGTTCATGCATTACAAATGATATTGGCTCAAGTCGGGTATTACTATTTCTAGGTTTAACCCTTTAATTGGGGCTATGAATCTCTTGAATTCATCCCAATTCCTTGTTAGCCTAATTTTCCTAGATTTAGTCCCTCTTTCTCAAGAAGAGCCTAAGTCATAACGACACAAATCAGTGTTTGCAACAACTAATTCTACAATTCTAGCATGAATTAGGATAAATATCACTAACCCATAAACAATTAAGCCCTAACATTCAAGACCCATTAAATACCCACACTAGGGTTGGGTCACAACCCTAGATATAATGTCAAGCTACTCATAATAACAACAGAAATCAAAGATATAGATGAATTAAAATCTAAAGTTTGAAGGTAAATCTACTACAAAATTGCCCAAAAAGGGAACACCAGCGTTTTCACGTGTTCAACTAAAACAAAACTTAACCTAAAATTGTCAAAAAGGTCAATTTATACTAGGATGAAATTTTCAGACAAAAATACCCCTGCCGAGGTTTCGCCGACGCATAATTTTGACCGCGTCCGCGCTTGGGCTTTCGTGGCCGTGTAATATTAAACGCGATCCGATTTTCTTCATATCTGAACCTGGGATGGACCTTGTTTTGCGGACCACGTAATGGTCACCACGTCTGCATGAGATTCATTCGCGACTGCATAATTTGGACACGGACCACTTTCTTCATTTATGACCAAATTGCAAAGTCTCTGAACCTCGACAAATGCTCTCAGCGGAATTTCAACCGTGGTCGCGCTAGTAATTTCGCGGCCATTCTTTTATGATGCGGTCATCGTTGATTTTTATGCTCAAATTAGCCTATCTAATTCTCTACTTCGCGGTCCGCAGATTAATAGCCACCTCAACATTGATCCATAAACGGCCGCTCTTTTCTGTCACTCTCAGCGCTCTTATCCCAGTGTTGGATTTGTGCAAGTTTGACTCCTTTATAAGTTGATTAAGTCTTCTTTGGATCATTTTGCACAAACCTTGCAAGCAAGCACATTAAGTTAGTTTTCGGGAATATCTTCACGAAGTTTTGGCCCAAAACCTAAGTAAAAGAGAGCAAATAACAGGATAAAATCCCTACTTATCAACCTCCTCCATGATCTTCCCGATGATCCAAATAGTTAATACCATGTTCATGGAATTCCTATATCATCCTAAAAATATAGGGTTTCGGCATCACATTGTACATACTTGAATACATGGAAGAAATAAGAATCTCTCATATCTTTTTCCCTACATTCTTATCTACTTTCTTGTTTGATGTTATTACTTTGAGCTTAGGTTATTAACATAAAGAAGGAAATTTTAGCTGTATCACATTTAGGGAACAATATTTACTTTGTTTAGTTGCTATATTAAGTTGTTGCCCGGTTTACCATTAATTTTTTTTTATTCACTCTAATTAGTCCTTGTCTTCCCATCTTCTCCTTTCCCCTCCTTCTCTTTCTCTCATTTCTTCTCCATCTTCTAGGATCATATCTCACAACCATGGAAACCATTAGATGCTATATTTCAGTAAGCCCATGAACTGTTTCACCATTTTCAAGAAAAACAAGGTGTTTACCTCAAATACGAGTAACAATTAAACTTGTAATGTGGTTATAAGGATATGTGATCTAATTCAATGCCAATTGATAAATAGCAAAATAAATAAAGGAATTAAACGATTAAAATGGATCAAACCAGTGTAATTGCAAGTTATCGACCCTAATCTAGATTAGGCTCGAGATCAAGTGCCAAGAACAGTAAGAGCAACAAGAATAACACGAACAATATGAACAGAATGGAGATTAAGAACATCCAAGAATTAATAGTAAGTAAAAGAGCAGAGTGTTTGTCTTTCTCAGTAGTAGTGTAAGTGTTGATACCCAATTTTTCCTCAAATTATTTTCAAACTTGCATATAAGCTTTCAAAATCACTATTTAAAATAATAAGCATTTTTTCCTATTTTTCCAATTTTTATTAAATTATTCGCATGTTTATTCAATATCTCATATTTAAATAATTATTCATAAATTATGTTATAAATAATTTCGAAATGTGTCACAGCTCGGTATATCATTTTTAATCATTTTTTGTCCATTAGGATTCAATTATTTCACAAATTAGCAATTGGGTATCCTTAATTCTAATTACAGTAACTTTGCAATTATAGCCCAATTGCACACTTTACGTTATTTTAATTCGATAATTAGTCATTTTTTATATTTAATATTGTTTAATTCCCTTAATTTTATTTATTTAAACTTAATTTCATTTTTATATAATTATTGGCTATTTTAATTAATTAATTATCTATTTTGTTGGGTATTTAACTAGAAGCCATTTTTATTTCAAATTTAGCCACATTTAAACCCCAAAATACCCAACCCATCTGACCCTTTTAACCGGCCCAATTGCCAAGCCCAATACCTAAAATCTACCCGACCCAATCCCTGCTTTAATCTGAGTCGTTGATTAATTCAAATCAACGGCCCAGATCAAAGCTTACCATAATTAATCCTAACTACCCCCTCCCCGTCTCTCATTTTCGAGACAACTACTCTCTCTCTCTATCTGTCTCTTCCTCTCCTCCTTCTCTCTAGAACCTTCTGGGTTCTCCTTCTTCTCCGATGGATTTCACCATCTCTCCGGTCACTTCCAGTCTCACCTCTTTCGACCACCAGCCGCCTTGAAGCCTTATCTCTCCGGACTCTTCATCTCTGAGACCTTCATGGGTCCTCACCATGCCGGACCACCCCTGGAAGCTCTGCCCAGGGTTGTTTCCGGCCATCTCCAATGGGTTTTGACTAGATGGTTTTCTCATCACCATTGTTCCTGAGTTTCACAGCCAGGTTCCCTTTACTTTCTCTGGTTTCTTATGAAACCCTAAATCTCTTAAAACCTCTATATTTTAATGATTTTCAACTCATTCTTTTATGTTTTACGCTATTCTCGACTAGATCTTTAAGATTCATCAAGTTTAAAACGTTTCTGAGTATTTATTTTTGTTAGGGTTTTCTCTAAGTCTTTTCTATACTGGTTCGAACTGATTCAACTTTTATGTCTGAGTTTCTCTCTTGTATATTTACTGATTCCATGCTCTTACTGTTTTTAACCTATTTTATGATGAAAACCCTAATTCTCTTGGACTTCTATGTTCGTATCTTCATGCTGTTTTGACTGCTTGACTCTTGCTCAGTTTTCTATGACTATGTTGCTAAGAGCCAACCATTTTTAAGGCTCTTTACCTACTTGCTTTATATGTGTGTCTATCTCTAGCCTCTTACTGCCAATATTGCCAGGCCTGTATGTTGCTACTGCTGTTTGCCTTCTCTATTTATATGTTCAATAATTCTCCGCTAATCGATGCTGATTTCCCTATTTTTAACGAGTACTATATGTTTGTTTGGATTGATTGACTGCCATGCGTCTCTCCTTGATTGGAATCTCTGAATCTGGCCCTAATTGTTTACTCTATTGCCTAAATCTTTTCCTTAAATCAACTTTTGACTGATTTCTTTTACTTTGCCTATGTGTTTTACCATTTGAATTCCAATCCCTTAATTTAAGGGAGTAATTTGCCTTGATTAGTTGGTTAATTGATTCTGAGATTCCTTGTTACTTAACAGACTTTGATTATTTCCTTATTTAAGTCTTGTACTGGCTTTATTTACCTTATATGGCTATGTGTTTTACCATTTTTTTGAGTTTGAATCCCTTGACTTAAGGGAACCGTGTATTTCCTTGCATTGATTGATTCTGTCTTTTTTTTACCATTGTCTTTTACCACCTACTTGCAACTATAAATACTCTATGACTTTTAATAACACACACACACACAGAGACTTGTGTTCAAACTTATTCTCTTTCATCAATACTGCTCTAAGCTCTCTTGTGCTCTTGCTCTCTTTCTTTCCCTGTTCTACTGTTGTTCCCTACTCTTGTCTCTTAGTAGCCGGCTGCAAGCCAAGGCTACTATTGTGTTATCACTTTCTCTTACATTCTGCTGTGCTCTTTTATCATCTGGTATGTTCTAATTAATTTTCCAAATCCCCAACCAATGTGTTTATTTATATTTCAGTTTGTCATATTCTTAATTGTCTTCTACCTATGTTTCTACTGCTCAACATGTAATTAATTCCTTGTTTGCCTGTTGATACTTGCCATGTTTACCTCTCTTCATGTCTATGAGTGAAGTCAATACTTTCTATAAACCTTGCCTATTTCTGTATGCATCCGTTAGTTTATTTCTTTTCCTGTTCAAGTATTATGTGTCCCCTGATCCCCTTTGAACCTTTTACCTGTTATTGCTTATCTTACTTATGACTTGTATGCTTATGACTATTGTTTGCTCCTAATTTTACTTGTTATAACTGTCTCCTGCTATTGTCTACTACCATGTTTACACTTAGCCCTTTCTTGGTCCCCTGAACCTCTTTGATTTTGTGTACTCATGCTTAGTGAGTTTTCATAAGTCTCTGTATCTCTTGGTGTTATTATGTGATCTATTTTCCCTTTTGTCCCATTATCCTCATGTGCAATCCTGTATTGCTGAACTGTTGACTAATGTTTCTGTTTATTTTAAGTTAATCTTTCAAAAACTAACTCTCCAGTTTTGAAAACTTTTTTCTTAAACTATGAACGTTCCTCTCTTCCCTGCACTTACACTACTCCTAGAAAATTAGGTCCTACCCCCTTCGTGCGAGCATTTCCTTGAGTACCCCTGAATACTCATGGAACTTTGACATACAAGGCTGGTAATTCCACACTGCACTCTGTTAAAATCTTGGCAATTTTCCTGGGTGCTGGTATTGGCCAGGGATCCATTGGGCCCTTTGGGAGCTTTGCCGCACCCAGGCCATTAAGGCTGTGAAACTCGAAAGGAGTGAGGCTGGGAGATTGGGCCTGGTTGAAGGCTCCCTATAGAATAACTTCTTATTTTCTTTTTTCATTAATGTAATTTATTATTCAGGTTTGTAATAACTTGTAAATGAATATTGGGGCTGGATAGTGAATATGGGAGGGGTTATGCATGCTTAGCTTAGGTGATGGGTAGAAAACATGCCTATAATACTTTATTTGTGCATTAGATAACTTGTATAGGACATGCATCTCACATAGTAGAAATCCTGTTTTAGGTCTTTCACTTCCAGCATGTTATCATCCTCATTTCATAATCCTGATCAGTTAATAACAAGCCTAATAAACTATCATAAGGTCATTAATGCATTTCCATCTTAGAAACCATGTGTTAGGAACTTCTATGTGCATTAGATATCCTGTTGTTTAGGATCTTATACTTGTTTGAATCGTTAAAACGCCTAATTAGCATGTTTAATCTAATAAAAATGCGGTTAGCCTACTTGAAACATTTTCTTCAAATATATGCTTTAACATCAGAATCCAAATATGCATGCTCACTTTTTGAGATAGTTAGGCAATGTACACGACGCCTAGGCAACTTTAGACCGAATGCGATAAAATTAAACCAATTATGTTTAGGGCTAATCAACCTCTTTAACCTTTTGAACCCTGTTGGTCTCATTCTTGTTTTACCTCACCGAGGTTCACTTTGTTTTACTAAAACTCTGGCTCTATTTTAAAACAGTCTTGAAATTATGCATTTGCTTCCCTTAGGACTTTCTGAGTTTTGCATTGTTATGCTTTAAATTACTGGGTTTTCAAAGATACTTCACTCCACTCAAATTCGTGCCATTTTGAATCCTTGCTCTGAATATTTGAAGTTACTGTATTTTTGGTACCACTTATTACTCCTTTACTGCAATTATCTTTAACTACCATGTTAGGCTACTGTATTTTGGGTCATTTATCACTTCAAAACCAGGCCTCAATAATTTTCGGCTATGTTTCCCGAAAGCTTTAAATCATTGTACTTCTGAATTTTACCACTCCTCTTAAACAACTGCATTTCTAAAAAAAATCAACTATTTCTCTGAATTACTAAGTTTTCCAAATTAGATTCCTCTTGCAACTCACTGTTTTACTCAAAACTCTCTTTTTAACCCCATCTCTGAGACTTTAAGTGTGTTTGAGACGTGCCAATTGTATGTCTATATGTGGAGGGATTTATGAGCCTTTATTTACCCCTATGTGTCCCTTTATATGTGACGTCCTACTGGTTATGCATGTCGCCTAGTATTTTATCCTTTTAAACTTAAGAGTCCAGCCTAGTACTCATCATGTAGGATTAGTCCTAAAATACCCTCCAGGACTTATAGAATGGGACGGGTAATGGCACGCAATAAGAATTCATAACCAACACACGCATTTTAAATAACCTTTACGGGGTGGGAAGGGTAGAATACGGATATGATGACCGGTGCGCTAATACCACGTGTAGCCGCCTTTTTGTCACGACCCGAAATCCCACCCTTCAGGCCGTGATTGTGTCTAACGTTGAACCTGCTAGACAAGCCAACGTGTACCGTTAATCTAACACTTGCAATCCAATTCAACAGTAGTAAAGGAAATACCTTTAAAAATCTTAACAGAAATAACGAAACACTTTATAATTTTTAACAGCGGAAATGTAATAAAAATTCAAAAAATGCAAAGCGGAATAATAAAATACATAAAGTCGCATAAACCCAAAACCGGGGTGTCACAACTCACGAACTATCTAAACAGAGTGCTAAATATAGAGTCTGAAAAGAAATACATAATTGTCTTTAGAGCTACAAAAGGAATAAGACAATAGGAGAACTAATGAACAGGACAGACTCCAAGGTCCACGAACGCCAGCAGTATACCTTGAAGCTCTGGGTGGACTGAAGGTGACTCCCTCAATGCGGTCCACTGGGTCCGGATGCGCGGGGTATGCACAACATTAAGAAGTGCAGTGTAGCATCACTACAACCGACCCCATGTACTGAGTAAGTGCCGAGCCTAACCTCGGCCGAAGTAGTGACGAGGCTAGACTTGACAATAATGATAACATGTCCTATTCTACAACAGGTAACCGGGATAATACAAGGCAAGAGATAAGCATACAAGTAAGGGATACGGGAGCAGTAAAAGGGAACAAGTGAAATGAAGCAGTCAAATTGAGAGATAGAAGTAAACAAGGGAGGCAATCTAACACAATAGCCAACGAAACAAGTATAAGTACCAGAAATGTAAACAATGGCACGACATCACCCTTCGTGCTTTTACGCTCTTCCTCACAATGCAATGTAATCAAATGTCATGGAACGGCATTACCCTTCGTGCTTTTACTCTCTTCCTCACAATGCAACGTAATCAAATATCATGGCACGACATCACCCTTCGTGCTTTTACTCTCTTCCTCACAATGCAACGTAATCAAATATCATGGCACGACATCACCCTTCGTGCTTTTACGCTCTTCCTCACAATGCAATGTAATCAAATGTCATGGAACGGCATTACCCTTCGTGCTTTTACTCTCTTCCTCACAATGCAACGTAATCAAATATCATGGCACGGCATCACCCTTCGTGCTTTACACTCTTCCTCACCAAACAATAACAAATATAATGGCAAGGAGTACAACATAGTGGAAATATACAAATCAAATCACCCGGCAAGGGGAAAACATCAATTAATAACTCAATAAATGCCCGACAAGGGTCTCAGCTATAACCAATCACCTAAATTGTACGCTTTACACTTGGATTCTCAATCGTATCAACACTTCTTAAGCTCAACAACCAATACAGTAAACCAGAATAAATTACCAAGTAGAGACAAGCTCATAATATGATAAACATGGAAGAAATACTACAATTTCTATCAAAATTGACTCACGGGCATGCTNCTTTCCTTTATAATCCGACTCCGAAACAATGATATCTAGGCATAATTAATTCAATAATATCAATAATGACTCAATAACACAATCCCATAGCTTAGATATGCAATTCCTAGCATTATTCCAAAAATACAAAAATTCGACCCCGGGCCCACTTGGTCCAAACACGAGGCTCGGACCAAAACCCAATCACCCATACCCCCACGAGTTAGAATATATAATTTGTTTTGAAATCCGACCCCAAATTGGGGTTGAATTACCAAAAATTCCCAAAACCCTAACTCTACCCAAAACCCCTAATTTCTACTTTGATTTTATGATTTTAGGCCTAGATTTCTAGTGATTATGGAAGTAAAATGGGAGAAATCGATGTTAGGAAGCTTACCCAAGAGGCTATGGAGGAAGAACTGGTTTAAGGCTCGTCAATGGGGGTTGGGGATTGAGGAGAAGATTGAAATTTAGAAATTCCCGTATAACGTTCTGTTTTTGGTATTTTAAAATGACTGAACGAATTTTTGCTCTGCGATCGCAGAAGAACATTTGCGATCGCAGAATAAGACATGGTGATAACCTTACACGATCGCAGAACCTATGGCCTCAACCTATGCGATCGCAGCACCCCACACGCGACCGCACTGACCAAATCACCCCAGACCCCTAGACCACCCAGTACCCTATGCGATCGCGGAACATACATTGCGATCGCATAGAACATCAGTGACCCCCTCCCAGCCTTGCTCTATGCGATCGCAGAGCTACTAATGCGATCGCACTGAACAAATTGACAGACACCAGAAAATCAGTTAAACACCAGATTTTTCATGACTTTTACACCCTGTTAGCTACCTGAAACTCACCTGAGCCCTCGGGTCTCACAACCAAAAACACACACGACTCCCAAAACATCCTACGGACTTATTCAAGCATGTAAATCATGAAAATATCATCAAATTCATCGAATTAAACCTCAAAACTCTGAGAATTTTCTTAAAACTTCATAAAGCTTAATTTTTCCAATTTTGATCCGAAACACGTCATTCCAAGTCCGTTTTACACCAAACTTCACAGATAAGTCACATAACATATAATAAACCTGTTCCGGGCTCTGGAACCATAATACATGCCCAGTAACACGGTTTTCACATAATTATTCATTTTCAAAATCCTTTATTATTTTCAAAAAATAATTTTCTTTAAAAATTCATTACTCGGGCTTGGGACCTCGAAATTCGATTCCTGGCATACGCCCAAGTCCCATATTTTCCTACGGATCCTCCGGGACCGTCAAATCACGGGTCCGGGTCCGTTTACCAAAAATGTTGACCAAAGTCAACTTTATTCATTTAATTATCATAAAATTCCATTTTCATCAAAGTTCAACATAAAGACTTTCCGGCTACACGCCCGGGCTGCGCACACATATCGAGGTGAGATTAACGAAGGCTTTCAGGGCCTCGGAACTAAAATATAGCTAGAATTACTTAGGATGACCTTTTGGGTCATCATATTTTTCGAGGTATGACATACCGGGTATTGCATTGATGTGATTCATATTACTTTAAACGTAGGACAATTTATTTTCAAATGCTTATTCTAATGATTTCTCCAAAATCTTCAAAGATTTTTCATGCTTGTTTGAAATCCCTTCTTATATGAACCTTACTTGCTATTTGTTCACCGTCCAAGTTCAGAAAACTTCTTGGCTAGGACCCACAGTTGTGGATCTTGAGGGGTGCCTAACACTTTCCCCTTGGGATAATTTCAAGCCCTTACCCAATCTATGATAATGCATACTAGTTCATGAGTTATCAACTCTAGGTGCCCTAACGCACCATAAAAATCGTTAGGTGGCGACTCTTCTTTAAACCCGTTCTTTTAAGGAGTCGTCCAAAATGTCATAAACCCGATCTCTCCGTACCCAACCCGTGCGATAGAAAAAGGGGGCACGACAGTAAGTGATAACTCTTATATGATGATAATAATAATAATATGATACAAATGAATAGGGTTCCTCTTTATATAGTAGAGGAATCTTAAATAAGGTATGACTCTAATTTCGGAAGTAAAATACATGATTGATATCAATAACCATTAATGGTTCTTCCGATTCCGAGATCTTCGCCGAGATTGACGGCCGATTGTCGATATCTCATGATTCTGTTACTGCGATGTTGATTTATCTCGTGAAATTGCTTCGATACATGCTCGCTTTCGAGGTATACCCTTGAACCCGTAAAATTGTGTATCCTTGATTTTTACCGTATACAGATAGTCCCTGCGTTTCTTAGAATGAAATGATAAGAAACGATTTAAGCCTCAATTTCTCGATACCTTGGTCATGACATCGTCTCCATGACGTAAGCAATGGATGTGATCGGAACGTCCCGTCGGTTCGGTTCCCAAGAACCATCAATACTTGTCAGTCGCCGGTCGGCCACTAGTGATAGCGAACTGTCGTTTGAAACCCATAAATACCACCTCTCCAAGTGATTTCAAACTTTACTCTTCTTTAAACTTCACTTTTGCTTTGATTAAATCTCTCAACCTTCAAACTTTTCTTGCCTTCTTCATATCTCTGCCAATCTTACCCCTACTTTCTTCTTTTCTAACTTATATCCATGGCTAAGACATCTAAAATAGTGCCGCAAAAGGAAAGAGCCTCCTCTTCGAAGCCATCCGGTGACAAAACGCCTGTAGAGTCGCGTGTTGAGAAGTGTGTTCCTGGGCCATGTGAACTAACTTTCGAGTTGAAAGTGGACAGGACCCCTTCAGTTCCCAGTCGGTGTGAGCTCGTGTCCCGTTATATTTGCTTGATATCTGAAGACAATCTCGGTCAAGTGAAAAAAGACTACAATTGGAGTAACAAAGAGGTGTTGATTCCTTCGTTTGAGGAGGATATCACCACTTTGTTCTCGAGCATAGATGAAGACAAGGATCGTGGCTGGATGGGTCGGTTCGTCCAAATCAGAACATCTGACTTGACTCCAGTCGAGAAGATGCTATCCCCCGAGGAATGAAATATGAACGTAAGTCCGATTTTCATTACTGGTGTTTGATTGATTTCTCTCCCCAATCTAAGCTCCATTTCGTGGTGAATGTTTTGCTTGGTTCCCCGGTGCTATCCCGTATCTTGAGGGTTGGGTTCACCAACTAGCTCAACCACTTCATACTCCGAGCGTTGCTGGTGGGATTTGGCCAAGGGTCGATGGGAAGCTAAGAACCATGGTGAGTTCCTTTGTCCATATGCTGATGTCTTTCTTTAAGAATACCAATTTTTAACTTAGTCTTTTCATGTAAGCCTTGGAGAGAATGTAGCTATGATGACGTGAAGAGGGGGTTTCACAGCCACCAAAAGAGAAGAAACATGCAATGCCTCGTCCCCTGGTACCCCGAAGACCAAGAAGAGCTGGGCCCAAAAATCGAGGATTGACCCTGGCGCGGTGCCTACCGATGTGCCTCAAAGACTTCGGGAGGATGACGCGATAGCACAAGGTCACGATGACTACATTTTGATAGTTCCTAAGGGGGGAATCACTACAGCTTCCGAGGTTACCGAGCTGGCGGTGGACGAGTCGGCTCAATCTCAAACTAGGGGGATCTCGGAGGGAGATCCGAGCGGAGTCCCTGAGCCATCGAGAAGTAAGAGTTCCCCTTGATGCGCCGAAAGATCAGGGGATGTTTCCGAAGGGTCTAGCTCTGAGGACCCTAGAAGAGAGGAGAGTGACCGAAGCAACTCGCTTGGGGTAATAAATATAGATGATTCGCCGCCCAACCCTTCGTTTTCTGAGGGGCAATTCCGAGATGCTCGGGCTATGAGAACTTCAGATGCGGATCTAGACCATGAAGGGGATGACATATTTCGAGAGTGTTTTACGAGGTCAAGGACAATCTCGAGCCACACTCGTCGCTTGTTTTCAACGAAGCTCAGCGTCTCTTCAAAAGGGTAAGTATTTTCCCCTTTTCACTCTTGCTCACATCTAGTTCGTATATGTTCAAGACTAACTCCTTTCTTCATGTGCATGCTTTGGTTCTTCATCGAGAGGCATTTTTCAAATCTCGTGTGGAGCTGACCCGATGTGAAGCCGAGCTCAAAAAGCTCGTAAAGGTGAGGGATGGCCTGAAACTCCTTTACGTTCTAAAGGTGGAGGAAATTGCGACCATCCGAGATGAACTTACGAGAGCTCGTCAAGATCATACCGAGCTCATCGAGAAGGTAACGTAATTTCTTGAAACTTTGTAAAATATCAATTCATGTTTGGTGATGAACCCTTCAGTTTCAGAGTTTTAGCAGAAGGGCGAGTTGGTGCTGCAGCTTCGAGAAGAGGCCAATATGAAGGAGGCTGGAACTCTAGGGTGGAGACAGCACATGGAACGTCTTGCCTCGAAGAAAGATGCACTTCGGGCCTAGTTAACTTCAGTTGAGCCCCAACTCAAGAGTGAGAAGGAGGAAAGTCTAGCTCGATTCCGTAGGACCGAGGAGGTTAAAGCCGTCCTTACTAAAGCTAAAGTTGATTCGTAGGCGCTTGTGGCCTTTTATCGAGCCGATGCCGAGGCCGCCGATCTTCGAGCACATGAGATCTCTGCTTCAGCTAAGATTAGATTATCATGTGCTCTCGCTCATGCTAGACAGCGATCTCAGAGAGAGGCTTTCGAAGAGGTGCACGCTCGTGGTTTCGACCTCTCTGCTGATATCGAGAAGGCGAAAGCTTTGGAGGATGAGGCTGCAACCTTTCTCTCCGATGATGAAGGCTTTGTTAGCGGATCCGAGGATGAGGGAGACGAAGCCTCTTGTAGATATTTTTTTTTTTGATATAATGAAAAAATTTCCTTTGATTCCTTCATGACTTTGTATGTTTAATTGCCTTCGTTGAAAAGTTCTCATTTTTTTAGTTAAACTTATGATCAATATAAGCCCTTATGTTTTTCATTTTTTTGAGGGCAAGTCCCCGAGTTACAAAGGCAAGCCCCGGGGTCCGAAACTCATTTGAGAACTTGTCTCAGGGATGGCTCGTTTCGAACTAGCTGAGTTATCTTAAATAACCAAGCTCTAATAGTTTTATAGGATAGGGTAGACCCTTAGGTTTTTTCAATGATTGTTAAGTTTTCGAGCTCACCGCTATACCTTTTATGTGAATCTTCGTGGTGTAATTAATAGTTTATTTAAGCTCGTAATAACTGAACCCTTGGGTTCGAATCGCGTGAGATCTAGGTCTTGAACTCTAATTGTATTGGCCCTTAGGATTATTATATCGGCCCTTAGGCTCCTTAAATTGGCCATTAGGATCTTTTAGGTCAGCCCTTAGGCTCTTTATGTAAGGGCCAATTCGGCCTCTAAAAACGGCTATAATTTTCTCTCTTTTCGGCTAAAAGTCTTAGTGAAAATTTCTTCATGCCTAGCATGTGTTTTTTGTACCTGTTGGGTTTTTCGAGGGTTTAACGATCGGAACCCAATTTTTTCTTAACTCGTTTGTGTTAAGATAATTAAATACCTCTTGAGGCTTTTTCGAAGGCTGATATTATCGAAGACTTTAAATTATTTGAGGGTTGATTTTATTGAAGCCCTTTTTTAATTGCTTTGCCGAGGGTAGCCTTATTTAACCAGTTTTTCAAAGTATTTGAAGGCCTTTAGTTTATGGAAGAATTCAGAAGTCTCTGAGCCGCATTATTTCGTCCGTAGCCCTTTTATATGACCGTAGTCTTTAATATGGCCGTAGCCTTTGGGTATGTCTCTTCGACTTGTTTCGCGATAACATTTCAAACTTGTTCGAAATGTTAGTCCCCGAGTGTGATGGCCTTGTCTTATATATCGGGGGGGGGGGGGGGGGGGGTCTTTTTGGGGTTTTTTTTTTTTTTAGTTTT